>NMUG010002589.1:0-15795 GCA_002855965.1 Monotropa hypopitys
CTGACCCCTCCTAGGCATGCACCACCCGTGCATGTTTGGTAGTGGTCAGGAGTTTATCTACTGAGCCGTGGTATGCTCAGACCTTTGTGGTCCCCCCTACAGGTAGTTGCAGGGACTCGTGGATCTTGTTGAGCTTGGAGCTTCGTCAGCTTTCGGATTTTTTGGAATTGTTGCAGCAGGTCTTTCTTGGTACTTTTGTTGACCCCCTAGGGTGGGATGTACCCTCACTCTCTCCTTTCTGTTCAGTACAGTTGTAGCCATTTGGCATTTGTTTTAGCTTCCGCATTTCTAGTCATATTGTATCATTTGTATACGGTAATGTAATGAGAACAGAATGGAATGTGTAGATACTACAAGTGATGTTTCCCCTGCTTTTATTTAAATTGTTTTAAAAAAAAAATGGTTTGAAAATCCGGGGCGTGACACACTGCCAACATGTGAATGTTGAGTAGTCCCTCCCGTGACCTCTTTGTTTCAGGGGAAGTATCGGATCAGGATGACGCTGCCAACATGTGAATGTTGAGGTCTTACCAGTTATTGTGTTACTAGCGACGACCTAGTTCCTACGCTTGGGAATAACGTTGTTTACAACACAAGCACTTATGGTTCTAGGCAGTTGAAGGACCACGAGCGCAACTATCCAACTCATGATCTTGAGTTGGCTGCCATCGTATTTGCCTTAAGAGCTGGAGACACTATTGTATGGCAAACGATTTGAGGTCTCATCGGATCATAAGAACCTCAAATATCTCTTCACTCAAAAAGAGCTTAACTTACATCAGCGATGATGGATGGAACATTTGGAATATTATGAATTTGACTTGCAGTACCATCCGGGTAAGGCAAATGTTGTTGCGGATGCCCTAAGTAGGAAGTCTTCTCACTTGGCCATTCTTGATTGGAAGTTGGTTGGTAATCTCCAACCTTATCTTGCTCATTCCGAGGAAGTTAGCCCTCAGACTACTCTATGCCATATGACCATTCATTCAGTTTTATCTCAGAATGTCATAGAGGCACAAGCTAGTGATGAGGAGACTGCTGTTTATCGTTCCAAGTTCTTGGCTGGTGAGGCTAGTCCTGGATGGATGGCCTATGCATACTTGAGTATTCTCTTTCATGGTCGGTTGTTTGTTCTTGCTTCTTGCCGTGAGGCTAATCTCCATGAGTTTCATCGTTCTACTTTTGCCATTCATCTTGGTGGCACAAAGATGTACCATGACCTTCGTCGTCAGTTTTGGTGGCCAGGGATGAAACATGATGTTGTTGGATTTGTGGCTAGATGCCTTACTTGTTAATAAGTTAAGGCCGAGCATCAGAGGCCTGTTGGTTTGCTGCAGCCCTTGCCTGTTTTTGAATGGAATTGGGAGCATGTGACAATAGATTTTGTGACCGATTTGCCGAAAGCCCTAGGTGGATTTGATTCCATTTGGGTTGTCGTGGACCGTCTGACGAAGTCTGTACACTTCTTGCCCATTCATATTACTCAGTTTTTTGGACTCTTTAAGAAAATTATATGTTCGTGAGGTTATTCGATTGCATGGTGCCCCGTGTTGTATTTTTTCTGATCGTGATCCTCAATTCACTTCTAGATTCTGGCGTAGCTTGCAAGCCGCCATGGGTACCAAACTCGTGTTTAGTATTGCTTTTCATCCCGAGACTGATGGTCAATCTGAGCGCACTATACAGATCTTGGAGGACATGCTACGTTCTTGTGTTCTTGATTTCAGTGGTGGTTGGGTCGATCATCTTCCTTTGGTAGAGTTTGATTATAATAACAGTTTTCAGTCGAGTATCGGTATGGCACCTTTTGAGGCATTGTATGGTCGTCCGTGTGAATCTCTTGTGTGTTGGTTGGAAGTGGGTGAATATGCTGTTTTTGGACCCGAGGCAACTCATTAAACCACTGATCAAATCTAGTTGATTCGCCAACGTTTGCTTACATCTCAAAGTAGGCATAAGAGCTATGCCGATTGTCGTCGTCGTCCTCTATCTTTTGAAGTTGGTGACCATGTCTTTCTCAAAATTTCACCTCAAAGAGGTATTTCTCATTTTGGAAAGAAGGGAAAGCTCAATTCCCATTATATTTGTCCTTTTGTTGTCATTGAGAAGATTGGGGAAGTGGCCTATCATTTGGCATTGCCAGCCAATGTCTCTAATGTCCACAGCGTGTTTCATGTATCGATGTTGCGTAAGTACGAACCGGATCCCTCACATGTGATCAATTGGGATAATGTGGAGTTGGAGGCCGATGTATCGTATAAAGAGTGACCTGTTCGTATCCTTGATTTTAGAGAGCAAATTTTGCGAGGCAAAACAATTCCATTGTTGAAGGTTTTGTGATCAAATCATGGCATTGAAGAAGTCACTTGGGAAAGAGAATATGAAATGAGGATGAAATACCCGGATTTGTTTTGATTCTATTGTATTTCTCTTCCTTTGTATCAAATTCTAGTTGTATACACTCCTATTGTTGCGTATCTTGTTGTAGATCCGGTTGGGTGTTGTCTCCCTTTTTCCTCCTCCTTATGAAAATTTCGGGGACGAAATTTCTTTAAGGGGTGTGAGGTGTAACGGTTGAGAATTTAATAAAAGAATTTTTGTATTTTTAATTCCATTTAATTGGATTTGGTCGATTTGAATCCAAAAATATTCCAATTTAGATGTATTTCATAAATTCTTGGAATATAACCCTTCATTGGTGTCCATTGGTTGTGATTGGTTGGGTCCGGGTTGGTTCGGGTGAGTGTTGGGAGGCCCGAAGGCCTCACACAAAATTCCACTTTTTTTGACATGCATTTCGATATACAGGCTTTGTGTATATCGAAATGTTCATTATTTCGATATGCCCTTCATTTGTCATTTCGATATAGCCAACCCATTTTTCCCATTCTATTCTTTTGCATTTCGATATATATCCTTTGGTATTTGGATATGCCCTCCCCATGCATTTCGATATGAAATTCATTTCGATATACAGTTGCATTGTTTTGTATTTCGATATGCATTCCCATGCATATCGAAATACTCCTCCTTTGGTTTCTAGCAGTGAGCCTTGCATTTCGATATGCATCCCATGCATATCGAAATGTCTCTTTGTTAATTCTGGTCAGAGCTTCTTTTATTTTGATATGCCCTTGTTGCATATATCGAAATGAGTCTTTGTTAATCTTCTGCAGAAGGTTCTGTATTTCGATATGCACCATGTGCATATCGATATGATCCTTTTTTAGGATCTAGCAGAGTGATTTGCATTTTGATATACAACCCCATGTATATCGAAATGCAGCTTCCTTTTGGGTTTCCCAGATCAGTCTATATATCGATATGTAGCTTAGCTACATATCAATATACATGGTCGGCAGACTACTTTTGGAAAGCCTCATTAAGGGCATTTTGGTCATTTGACATGTGTTTTGAGCACATATATATGAGTGAAAACCCTAGTTTCATCTCAGAACTCCCTCACTCTTTCTCCCTCACAGTCATAACATCTCCCTCTGTCTCCTTCTTCTATTTCTCTCTCCCTTCTCTCTATATTTGTGAGGGATTGAGGGACCTTTGAATATTTTGCTCTTCACAAATGTCGTAGAGGAAGTCAAGGGCTACGGATTGGTGTGCATTGTTCGTGTGGTTGTGAAGAATCCCTCATCTAGGGTTTTCGTAAGTTTGTGTTTTATTCTCCATTTAAGGTAGAGTTGTCTATTCCATCTATGTTTCTTGGTGGTTTGCTTTCTCCTCCCTATATGTACTAATTAGGATGAGGAAATTTCGTGTTCTGTGTTATGGGTCAAATTAATCCCAAATTGGTTGAGTGTTTAGATTGTTATGGTTCTTAATTGACTCCCCGTGTTATCAATTCCAAGATCCCCACATGATTGTCTAAAAACCTCAATTTATATAAAACCCTAGTTTTGGGTCTTCAGGAAATATTGCAATTGAAGGGTTGGTCATTGAAATTGATAATGGTAAAATGGTTTTATGACATTACAAACGTTTTAGTTGAAGGATTTGAATATCGATTTTTGAAAAGTCATGTTTTGTCATTTGGGGTGATTGGGTGGTGAAAATGCCCTAATCCCAGATAAGAAACAAATGTTTTAAATTGACCATTAACATGATGATGAATTGAGTTGGCTATATTATCATACAGGAATTTCGTTCTCTAAGTGGACTATACTCACTACATTGTGCAATGAGGCCCCACTAGAGCCCTTCCTAATGTAAGATAATTTTGAGGAATACTCGGTTAGTAGTTGGCACGCGACTAGCGCGGAACAAGCCAAAGCTTAATGAAAATCTAAATAATTTGGTTGTGCCTCCCTTAATTTCGTTAAGATAGAGATGAGATATTTTAAAAGAAATGTTTCTCCTTGATTTTGTCAAGTGAGCTTTTGAAAGAAATCCATTGGCTTTGAAAATGATTTCTAAAATGGAATTTTGGATGGAACTTGGAAAACGGTTTTGAACTATGAAATGGTCCTCATCGCATGCATTCATATTTTATTCTCGCACTCGCATCTTTTGTCCCAACTTGGGATATATTTGGGTATAGGCTCTCTCTACTAGGCTTTTGCCTAACCCTTTATTTTTAGGTACCGACCCGGCTGTGTGACTTGGAGCTTGGAGTTCGGGTGCCATCTTGCTGGGTATCTTCAGTTGATTTCCTTTAGTTTTAATTGTTTTCAATTTCATGTTCCCGGGACTGTAATAATTTATTTTGGTTGGACTGTGAACTTAAACCTTGTGTAGTGGTGTGTGTGTGTGTATGGCATTCCCCTTTCCCCTTCTTTATTTTTCCGCACTTTTGAATGTGTAGATGGTTTAAAGTTATTAGTCCTTGTTGTAATTTTTATATTTCAAAAAAATATGGTTTGAAAATCTGGGACATGACAACTTGGTACCAGAGCTTTCGTTCGAAAACTTAGGCCTTTGGGGAGACATTTGGTCTCGATGGGTGCATTGTAGCACCCTTGAAATTTAAACCATTTTTTTAAACAACGATAAAAGAGCATATATCAAAAGTCTAAGAGATGCCACAAAACATTACATGAGTCCAATGTCACCACACACATGAGTTTAAATTAGTACAACCGGGTGTTAAATATTACAAAACATGAACAACAAAAGGGAAATGTGATACGAGTCCATATATTGAACGATGTTCCAAATGCTCATCCAAAATGCTTGATCCACCCTCCAAACTAGACCATTGGATCCTTCCCTATACAAGATATGGTTAGGCCACACCTAGTAGGAAACTCTAAACAAGAAATTCATATGATTGAAATACACAAAAAGCAAGAGAGGTGCGCGCATAAAAGTTAGGCATAATATTGAAGTGTGACCACTAAGTGAAAGGTAAGTGTTTTCCAAGATTTTCCACATAATATTCATTCTCGTTCCCATCATTTCACATTATTCTGAATAATAGAATTTATCAAGATTTATGAGTTTTGGCTAATTTCGTGCTAGCCGTTCGTCAACAAGCTAACCGACAATTTCCTCGCATTCCACGACTCGACGGGAAGGCCAGACAACCCCCCATTGCACAATGTCATGAATGCTATGGTAGACACTCAAGGTAACCCAGCTACTCGAATAATAATAGCCAACTCAATTTCCCACATTCGTTCGTTCATGATTCGTGAATGGCCAAAGGCCAAATCCCCACAATTTACATAAGTTCCCGCATGTCAAAGTGAACGATATTCAATGAATTACATGTATTTAGGCTCCAATTGACCTTTCCCAAAATTCTCACACTTAGTCAAAATTAGGTTTTCAAACAATTTGGGGCTTTTTTATCAAGACCAAAGATTAATGAGATTAAAGCCGTGAGGGGCCTAAATACATATGATACAACTACCCCTAACAAGATTAGGACACCCAATCAACACTAAACACAACCCTACACAAACATCAAACCCACTTACACAAAATCAAGGAGATTTTAAGGTGTATAACAAAGGCATGAATAAGTAAGGTTAGAATCCCCTACCTTAGAAAGATTAGACTTACAAACCTCCAAGAATCCTCTACACACGTCCTTGATTTGAGCACACCACTGGATAGAGCTTAAGGAGTTCTTCAAGCTTGGAGAAGACCAAAATCCAAGGAGAGGTCTTGAATCTTTGAGAAATTAGAGAGAAGATAGAGGTTTTAGAGAGTTTAGGAGAGGGAAGAGAGAGTGGCTGCTGAAAATTTCGGATATAATGAAACCCTAGGACCAAAATGACCAAAACCCGCAACTTAAATTGTCTAGTCAGCGCTCCCCATCCGGATGGGAATACCGTCGTCTGGACGAGCACCCATCTCCGTCCAGACGAGCACCCATTTTTGGTCCGGAAGAAACTCCTGCTGCACAACTCAGTCCTCGCTTCTTGCTCATCCGGAAGGACCCCCTTCCTCGTCCGGACGAGGAATCTGCTGTAGGTGCAGAATGTTGCTGAATCTCTTCCGAGCCTCGTCGATGCAACCACGAACATTTCCTCAACCTTCGACAAGCCCAAACGACGTCCCTCAATCATACCACGCCATCCACAACGTTACAACCAACGCCCACGATCGAAATAAGTGAATCGATACCATACAACATAGCGATTTAATGAGCGACTAAGGTGTAATCGTAATCGATATAATACTTTAAAAATATTAAAATGCAATAAAATTTACGAAGTGTGACAAACTCCCCTCCTTACAAAAATTTAGTCCCCGAAATTTACTAAACGAAATGCGATAAGAAAGAAGAAATGAAATGGCTACCTCATTCGAAAAGCGTAGGATGCTTCTCCATCATTTTGTCACGTCTCTTCCAAGTAGCCTCCTCCAAGCCGTGGTTCCTCCAAAAGACTTTCACCAAAGCAATCGTCTTTCCACGCAAAGTCTTCTCTTGCGTGCGTATCATCTGTTCTTTGTATGAAACGTCCACTTCCAACGCTAACGTAGACCAATCCAAGACGTGAGAAGGATCCGGATCATATTTTCGAAGCATGGAAACATGAAAAACATCGTGGATATTCGAAAGAATGTACGGTAACGCCAAACAATAAGCAACTTCCCCAACTCTCTCAACAATATCGAACGGACAAATGTAACGCGGCGCAAGTTTCCCTTTCTTCCCAAAGAGAGATGTCCCTCGGCGTGGAGACACCTTTAAGAAAACATGATCACCCACATCGAAAGTCAAAGGACAGCGATGGTTATCTGTGTAGCTTTTGTATCGACTCTGAGCTGCTAACAATCTCTAACGAATTTTCATTACTTGCGCGGTGACTAATTGCACACTCTCCGGTCCCATCACTGCAAAATCTCCAATCTCGGTCCAACATACCGGCGATCGACATGGTCGGCCATACAAAGCCTCGAACGGTGCCATACCAATGCTAGATTGGTAACTATTGTTGTACGCGAATTCGACCAATGGCAAGCAATTCCACCAACTATCAAGATAGTCCAACACACAAGCTCGTAGCATATCCTCCAAGATTTGAATAGTACGCTCCGATTGCCCATCGGTATGCGGATGAAATGCGGTGCTGAAATGCGAATTGGTACAGTAAACTTTCTGAAAACTCCTCCAAAAATGTGATGTAAAGCACAGATCACGATCGGACATAGTAGACAATGGTGCTCCATAGAGATGGATAATCTCTCAAATGTATAGTCGGCTCAACGAATCCACTGACTGCGACAAACGAATTGGAAAAAAGTGAACAGATTTGGTCAACCTATCGACGACAACCCAAATGGCATCCTTCCCATCCTGCGATCTCGGCAAACCCGAAATGAAATCCATGGTAACATGATCCCATTTCCACTCTGGAACTGGCAACGGCTACACTAAACCCACTGGACGTTGGTGCTCGTCTTTTACTTGTTGACATGTCAAGGATCTCATCACGAACATAGCGATATCTTTCCTCATCCCCGGCTACCAAAACTGTCTACGAATAGCATGATACATCTCGTCGCCACCCGGATGCACTGCAAAAGGCAAATGACGAAATTCATGAAGAATTTCCTATCGGCACGGCGTCGGCACTAGAAGTCTCCCTTTTAAGCAAACACTACCATCTTCAAATATGGCCCAACCAAGTGGAGCCTCACCATCCAAACATCTAGAATGAGCTCTCAAAGCCTCCTCATCAGTCGCTTGCACATCAATCACACGTCGAGATAAATCAGAATGAACGGTCAAGTCACACAAAGTCGCACCTCCTCCCATGTCTTCGGTATGCAAAACAAAATCTCCCAACCTCGAAACACTCTTCCAATTTTGAATAGCCAAGTGAGCTAGGTGACAAGACCTACAACTCAAGGCATCCGCAACGACGTTGGCTTTCCCCGAGTGATACTGAAGCTCAAAATTGTAATCTTCAAGGTGTTCCATCCATCGACGTTGCCTCAAATTGAGCTCCTTCTGCATAAATAGGTACTTGAGACTTTTGTGATAAGAAAAGAACTCGAACTTTTCGCCATACAAGTAATTCTGCCAACTCTTCAAAGCAAAAATGATAGCGACAAGCTCCAAATCGTGCGTCGGATAATTTCTTTCATGCGTCTTCAGCTGCCTGGAACCATACGCAACCACTTTTTCACCTTGCATGAGAACACAACCTAAACCTTCCCGAGATGCGTCACAATAAATGGAATAACACATTCCCCTCTCCGGCATAATCAAAATAGGCGATAAAGTCAAACGTCCCTTCAACTCCTCGAATGCATCCTCACAAGCGTCATCCCATACGAAATGAATATCCTTTCACGTCAAACGAGTCATAGGAGCGGCAATGCGAGAAAAGTCAAGAACAAATCGGTGGTAGTAATCAGCAAGACCCAAGAAGCTGTGCACCTCGAATACATTAGTTGGCCTCGGCCAAGTGACAATAGCATCAATCTTCGCTGCATCCACTGAAACTCCCTCTTGGGACACGACATGACCCAAGAACTTGACCCTGGCAACCAAAACTCGCATTTACTGAGTTGCTCGTAAAGCTGGTGCTCCATCAGAAGCTCAAGAACAATATGGAGATGCTCGTGATAGACACGCTAAATCACTTATTTAGCACGTCTATTTTGTCTATTTTAGATATACTTTATTGTCTTTTTACCCAACTTTTGTACATATTTGCGCTTAATGGTATTTTTGTAGAATTTTATTCATTTACAGGTTTTTAGCACTTTATTTTACAATTTGGAGACATTTGGAAATCTGGAAACTCGAGGAGTTTTTTTTACCATCATATTCTCGCAAGAACAATCAATATTGGTGAAGAGAACAGCAATCAGAGGCCTAAGATGAGAGTCGGGACAGCGGGAAAAGAGAAGAAACCATACAGGAGCAAAAAGTGCAGAAACCGTAGCCGGTTACGACATTTTTAGCATAACCGGTTATGCCCAGTCAAAGAAAACACCAGAGAAAAGATGGAGAAACTGCGAACAATGTAACCAGTTGAGGATCATGGCGTAACCGGTTACGTCCAGCTGAAGAAGACTCAACTGTAACCGGTTACGCCCTTTTTAGCGTAACTGGTTACGCTTATCGCGCACAGAAAATTCACAGGCGACTGTTTTGAGTTTTAAATGACCGAGAATGACATTTTTACCCTTGATTAAGGGTAGTTTTGTGGCCAGAATGTCTAGGGTGTATATATAGATGACGATTAGGTATTCTAATCATACTTTTGGATCATAATTAACCTAGGAGGGTGGCTACTCTTTGCTCTTGGAAGACTTGGAGAATTTTTCAGCTTTTGGACTTGTTCTCTCTTTGAATCTCTCTTGTTTTTGGATTTCCTTTGGTAAGAACACTCTAGATCTATGTTTTATTGATTCAAGTTAATGTAAAAGTTGTTCGTTTCAAAGTTATTTATTTATTTTCACATGGCTTGTATGGAATTGGTTTCAATGAATGTTTTGAGTGTTTTCACCACCATGAGTGGCTAGATCCCTAGGAACATGATCTCATGGACCACTTAGGGTAACGGGAGTTGATTCGATTTGGTGCCTCGCTATTTCTCTTCTAAAGATTTGTGGATCTCTCATAGGTGTTCTTAGATAAATCATTCGAAATATACTTCAATGTTGCTACTGTAAGTATATTTCGTGTAGAGTTGTGCTTTCAAAAAAAATCTTCTAGAGTAGATCTCAATGTTTCAACTGTAGATCTACTTTGTGTTTTTCCACCAAATCGTGTTTGTAAAGAATATCTTCCGGAATATATCTCGATGTTTCCAATGTAGATATATTCTAAGTCATAAAATGAGAATTGGATTAAAAGAAGATTTTCAGAGGAATGTCTCGATGTTATACTGTAGGCATCCATTGAGATATAAAAGCGAAAGGTTTTCTCATAATATTTTACGAGACTTTAGCATAATGCTTCCACTTTGGTAAGTCTTGTGAACTCAATCGAATCGAATCTCCCAACTCCCTTAAGTGTGAAACGAAGATCATGTTCCTTCCTTAGTTAATTATTTTCAAACATTAATTTAGTAATTCAATTCTCAAATCTTAGTTTTCTTCCCAATCATTCGAATTTAATGATTTTTGGTTTTAGAGTAAAAATTCATTTTATTTTCCAAATAAATACGAGAAATTCACTTGACGAATTCGACTAGTCCCTGAGTTCGACCTTGGACTTACCACTCTACTAGCTAGAGTAGTTAGTTCTTGTTTTATAAATTTAAATGCACTAGACCAAAGTCTGATAATAACGACACGGATATTGCGTCTAGCATTTTGGCGCCGTTGCCGGGGACTACGGTGATTTGTTTTTGAATTTTTAGTATTTATTTTCTTTTTATTTTTCTTTCTTTTTATTAAAAGAACAAAAAAAATCCAAAAAGAGTTTCAAAGAGAAGCAGCAAACCACGCAAGAAGAGCAACATTTCACATGTATTTTTCTATTTCTCTCTTGCTACTTTGTGTTGATTATTGGAATCATTGTAATCCATTGTTCAATTCTTTGATCTTCCCTTCATGTGGGCTAGAGGTGAAAACCAAAGGCTCAATAGAATGAATGACCAAAGGATAGAACCGGGGAGGAATAGTCCAAAGAACAACGATGGTCATAGTGTTCACTCTCCCCACCTTCCTAATGATGAACAACAGTTGAACAATTTTGAACATGTCGAAGAGGGAAGGAATGGGGGAGGATCTTTGAATGATAATCCGAATTTGGATGATATCGGTGAACTTATGAATCGCATTGTTAATCTTGGAGTAAGAGTTCCTCTACGGGATTACAATCATCCCAATAATAGAAACCATGTCAATGCAAACATGAATAATCAAAGGAACCAAAGGCCTAATAACCAACAAAATGGTCAATGGTATGAAAGAGGCCAAGGGTATTACAACAATGAGGTAGACGGAAATAGACGGTACAACATGTATGAACATATGAATCCAGTTCGTGCCGTTGCACAATCATGCATCATTTTACCGCCTCAAAGCAACCTCTTTGTTGTAAGACCAAATTTGTTACCACTACTTCCTCAATTCCATGGGATGGAACATGAAAAGCCATTTTTGCACATTAAAGATTTTGAGGAAGTGGTGCGGACAATGCTTGACCCATACACTGATGAGAATGTGACGTTCTTGAAGAGTTTTTCCTTTCTCATTGAAGGATCGGGTAAAATCATGGCTGAATTCATTACGTTCTCAGTATTTTTATTGTTGGGCTCAAATGAACCAAGAATTTCTGAAAAAGTTCTTCCCGGCTCACAAAACAATCGCTTTGAAAAAACAAATACAAGGATTTTCTGAGAACCCGAGAGAAACTTTTAGTCAAAGTTGGGAACGTTACACAGAATTGATTAACCAAGTTCCTACCCATGGCTACACCACACCCCAATTGGTTTCATTCTTCTATGAAGGCGTGTCTTGCGAGACGCGTCAATTCATTCAAACCATGTGTAATGGGGAGTTCTTGTATAAAGAACCGGAAGAAGTCATGGATTTTCTGGATCAAATTGCCAAAAACGCCCAGTCATGGGATATTTCGGATCCATATGATAGAACCAGAGGAACTAGTTCATCAGCTCCCGTTCCTGGGGCCCAATTTCATTTAGATGAGACCGACTCTTTGCACGCAAAAATTGCCCAACTGACCAAGAAATTGGAATCTTTGGAAAAGAGAAAGGTGAATGAGGTGCAAGTTGCTGCCGTTAACGAAAAATTTTGCAACATCTGTGAGATGGTTGGACAACCAACCGATGAATGTCCTGACATGCCAACCATCAAGGAGATGTTGTATGAGCAACTTAAGGCAAATTCTATAACGCAGCAACCTCCACCTCCACCGCGCAACAACTTCAATAATTATTCTCCCAATGACAATTACCATTCCAACAATAGAAGCAATTCTAACTCAAATTGGAGGGGTAATAGTTATTCAAATCAAGGGACAAATCACGGTCCTAACTACAATAATCAAGGCCATCATCAATATCCATCCAATCAAAGCCAAGGTTACCAATCCAACTACAATCACAACAACAATAACCAAAGGGGATATGGTAACCAAGGCTATCAAAATCAAGGTGGGCCTTCACAATATCAACAACAACCATACCAACCTCCTCAGAAAAGGGATCAAATTGAGGAATAACTCGCACTTTTGATACAATTGGTTAAAGAACTCATGGCAAACCGAACTTCCACATCAAACCCCCCTCAAAATGAGAAAGGACGGTTTTCTTCTCAAACTCAACCAAACCCGAAAGGGTTTAACATCATTGAGGGAGGGGAAGACAACAACTAAGTGGAAGACATTAAATCCATTACAACTCTCCGTAGTGGAAAGACCATTGACAATGGCATCTCTAAATCCAATATCTTGAGCAAAATGAGAAAAATTCAATGAAAGATAAAGGGAATAGACCATGTGAGTTAAGTGAGGAAGAGGAGGTGGTGTTGGATGTTGACAATGAAAAAACCAAAAAATTTGAAAAAGGAAAAGAAAAAAAGAAGGAGGAGGAGAAGGAAGAGAAAGGAAAAAGCGAGTCATCTCATACAGGTACTTATTCTTGTCCTGTTCCATATCCACAACGATTATTATCTCTTGCCAAGAATAATCATTACAATGAAATTCTTGAAATTTTTCGGCAAGTCAAGGTTAATATACCTTTGTTGGATGTCATACAACAAGTGCCGGTATATGCAAAGTTTTTAAAAGACTTGTGCACAATCAAAAAGCAACATCACGTGCACAAGAAAGCTTTCTTAACGGAGCAAGTGAGCTCAATTCTCCAAGCAAACACTCCTCCCAAGTATAAGGATCCTAGTTGTCTGACCATTTCTATAACTGTGGGGAATATCAAGTTAGGGCGTGCTCTACTTAAGTTGGGAGCGAGTGTCAATCTTTTGCCCTACCATGTCTATCTTACATTGGGGCTTGGAGATTTGAAGAGCACTGGGATGACTCTCCAATTCGCTGACAGAAGTGAAAAGAGACCAAGGGGAATAGTGGAGGATGTAATTGTCAAAGTTGACAAGTGCTATTACCCCGTTGATTTCATGGTCCTAGATACCCAACCGGTTGCTAATCTGGCCGCTCAAATTTCCGTTATTCTAGGATACTCGTTCTTAGCCACAGCTAATTCAAAAATTAATTGCCGAACGGGTGTCATGCAAATCACATTCGGGAATATGACGGTGGACCTTAATGTTTTTTGCATTGGAAAGCAACTGGGAGATTATGACGATGTGTATGAAATCAATAACATTGAAACCATGGGGTATGATTGGAGCGGGTTGACGGAGGACTCCTTTGAACCGGCTTTGGTGAATGCCAGGGTAGAGACACATATGCCTACGCCCGAGGAGAATGAATGCATTTATTGGTTGAATGAGGGCATAAGAGTTGACATGGTTGGATGGACACTTGGATTTGAAAAATTATCCCCGTCGGGGAAATCATATATTCCTTCAAGTGTCCAACCACCAACTTTGGAGTTGAAACCATTACCGGCCTATTTGAAGTATGTTTTTCTTGGCACGGGTGAGACATTCCCCATGGTCATCTCATCTACCCTCCACACGGAGCAAGAGGCCGCATTGATGCTTGTATTGAGGAAATACCAAGCCACGATCGGGTGGACCATAGCCGACATAAAAGGCATAGACTCGTCGATATGCACCCATCGCATATTTTTGGAGGAGAATGTGAAACCGTCCCGCCAACCCCAAAGGCGCTTGAATCCTAACATGAAGGAGGTTGTGCGGGTGGAAGTTTTAAAGCTATGGGACATTGGGATCATATATCCCATCGCCGATAGCCAAACCGTAAGATTAATGCTTGCACCCGGAAAGACCATTTTCCACTCCCATTTTTGGATCAAGTTCTTGAAAGAGTGGCCGGTCACCCGTTCTATTGCTTTTTAGATGGGTACTCTGGCTATAACCAAATTGAGATCGCGTTGGAGGACCAAGAGAAAACTACTTTCACTTGTCCTTTTGGCACTTTCGCTTACCGGCGGATGTCATTCGGTTTGTGTAACGCACCTGGTACCTTCCAACGTTGCGTCATGGGAATCTTTAGTGATATGTTGGATAAGATTGTTGAGGTCTTCACGAATGACTTCTCGGTCTATGGTTCTTTTTTTGACCATTGCCTCCACAATCTTAGCCTCGTCCTAGAGAGATGTGTGGAAAAGAACCTTATTTTAAATTGGGAGAAGTGTCACTTTATGGTGACCAAAGGTATTGTTTTAGGCCATTAGATCTCCAAAGATGGGATTGAGGTAGATA
This sequence comes from Monotropa hypopitys, assembly GCA_002855965.1. Lineage (NCBI taxonomy): Eukaryota > Viridiplantae > Streptophyta > Magnoliopsida > Ericales > Ericaceae > Monotropa > Monotropa hypopitys. Next base: position 14,758 of record NMUG010002589.1, read on the forward strand.
AGGCCAAGGTGGGTCTCATTGAAAAACTACCCATTCCCAAAACGGTTAAGAATGTGCGATTATTTCTTGGGCATGCCGGTTTCTACCGGCGTTTCATCAAAAATTTTAGTTTGATTACCCGGCCCTTATCTAGTCTACTCACTAAGGACACTCCATTTGAGTGGACGAAAGAGTGTGATGAGGCGTTCTCTTCTTTAAAGGAGTCTCTTGTGTCACCTCCTATCATGCGTCCACCGGATTGGAGCCTTCCATTCGAAATTATGTGTGACGCGAGTGACTATGCAATAAAGGCTGTTTTGGGTTAAAGAAAGGAGAAGGCCCCGTATGTGGTGTATTATGCTATCAAGACCTTGAACGGGGCTCAAATGAATTACACCACTACGGAGAAGGAGTTGTTGGCTGTGGTCGTTGCTTTAGAAAAATTCCGGTCCTACCTTGTTGGTTCACCTATAGTGGTCTTCACCGACCACGCCGCGCTTAAGTACTTGCTCACCAAGCAAGATGCTAAGCCCTGGCTCATTAGATGGATACTCCTTCTCCAAGAATTTGACATTGAAATAAAAGATAAGAAGGGAGTGGAGAACGTAGTATCAGACCATCTATCCCTATTAGATTTCAAAAGCAAAGACCATGATAAGACCATTTGCGAATCCTTTCTGGATGAGCAACTTTTTGCCATCTCCAAGGCACCTTGGTATGCGGACATAGTAATCTACATTGTAACCGGGCAAATCCCAGAACATTGGAACAAAAGAGACCACAACTAATTTCTTAGTGAAGTGAAGAAATTTTATTTTGATGATTCGTATCTTTTCAAATATTGTTCGGATCAAATCATGAGAAGGTGTGTTCCCGATGATGAGTTCATAAACATTTTAACTTTTTGTCATTCGGGAGCATGCGGAGGTCACTTTTCTACTAAGAAAACAGCTGCGAAAATTTTACAATGTGGTTTCTATTGGCCAAGTTTGTTCAAGGATACACATAAGTTTTGCCAATCATGTGAAAGGTGTCAAAAGTTGGGTGGTGTCACGAAAT
>NMUG010002590.1:0-15796 GCA_002855965.1 Monotropa hypopitys
TCTCTCTCTCTCTCTTTTACTTTGTGGCTACGATTATTATTGTTCTTGCTTCAACATTGTCATTCAAAATAATATCACTAGATTGCGGTATTAATCTTGTTACTAGAACCATCGCAAAACCGGAAACCTTGACCTCTTGGGATTAGAACCCCAAGAACCTGAGGTGTAACGGAAGGGATTGAGTTGGTGCTTTAACAAGATTCAATATTGAATCACAAAGATATTAATTTGAATCATATTAATTAGTCACACTTTTTATAACTTAAGAAAAATTTAAAAGGTTTTAAAAAAGCTAGTATACTTTCTATTTGACCAATTCACCCCCCCCTCTTGGTTGTATTATGAAATAACACGGTCGAAGTTCTGTCCGACCCATACTAAATATTCCTACTCAAAACCCAGTCGAAGCTCTGTCCGATTGGTACAAACGGTTCTCCTTTCAAAGCCCGGTTAAGACATATTCTGGCAATTTCTACAGAAAACATTTTTCCGGTCGAAGTTCTGTCCGACTGAAAAATACAAAATACTTTTAAAATAAAAACCAAATTCCTCGATTCGTTGTCTGAAGTGAAAGCTTGCAGTAGCTGTCGGAAACAGATCATTGGAATGCCTCGTGACCCGGGTCATGCCGGTTCACTTGATATTCTTTGGAATTTTCTACACCAAAAATATCCTATCTTTTCCAGAAAACGGTCGAAGTTCTGTCCGACCTATCTTAAAACATTTCTATCCAAAACACGGTCAGAATTCTGTCCGACCGCAGAAAATCATTTTCAAAGATTTAGTCGAAGTTTCCACCCGACTAAAATCCAAAACAGATTTCAAGGCACAGTCGAAGTTCCGTCCGACTGCCTAAAAATAAAACGACTCTTTTTAGTTGGAATTCAGTCCAACTACAAAAAACTATTTTCTGACGCTTAGTCGAAGTTCCGTTCGACTATTTGAAAATAAAAATCCATTTAACAAAACAAAATCTTTTCAAAACACAGTCGAAGTTCCATCTGACTGTTGAAAACGAAATTGTATTAACAAAATTTCTTTCAAAACACAGTCGGAATTCTTTCCGATTGTATGGAAAACATTTCTCGCCGAAGTTCCGTCCGGCTCAAAAATATTCTCTTTCATCAAAACCGGGTCGAAAGTCACCCGTATCCCTTTTAAAAATATCCCCTTTCCGAAACCGGGCCGAAATCTTCCTGTCAACAACTATTTCCAGGAGTCATTTCATTTCATTCATAAAATCAGTAATAATCAAACATTCTCTTAGCTGAGAAAGCAATCGATTTCGATTCGAAAAGAGATTTACTTTTAAAAAAGAAGTACCGAAAGGGCGAGTGGGGTGCCTAACACCTTCCCCATTCGTAATTTAATCCCCGAACTCGAATTTCTGGTTTTGCAGACACCTTTCCCAAAATAAAAAGACATTTTCCTAAAAACAAAATGACATCTTTTTATAACAAAATTTCCGATGACTTGGAACACCACAGCTCAATACCAAGTGGCGACTCCGAAAATTCCAAATCGGCATACTCAGGCCGCCATCCATTTTCAGACAAACCCCCATTTTTTAAATTCCCTCCATCAGAGTATCTTTTTCCGTCCCGGAAAACGGCCCCCGCAGATCGGGGGACGACGGAAGGACGGAAAAATTTCCCGGCGCGACAGTTATCACTCTTGCAAAACAAAAGACAAGAGCTTATGAAACCTCTTTTATACATAGATAAGCAATGTGGAAAATATTTTATATGATTATCGGCATGTACATGACATGGCCACGAAATACGGTCATAAATGGATAAGAGCCTGGTGTTGGGGATATGGACAGATACCATGCAGACAGGGATGAGATATAAGAGTGGGACCAAACCAGATGGTCATTCGGATGATATCATGCCACTATGCATATTGCGGGGTAGCTCTGTGTAACGACTCGTATTTTTATAAATATTTCCGAAATTTAATTCGTACCTTAAATCAATTTATAAATCATGATTTATATTAGTCTCAAAATCTAGTCGTGATTTTTAGGTGGTTGACCCTGGTATGTGGTAGAGAATTCGATTACAAATCCAACGCGACTTGAAGCATGTCAATCGGAGTTCGGACGAGAAAGATTATGGCCAAAACATTCCAAAATCATCCTTATAATTCCCCTACATTTCGATACGTAGTGTATGCATTTCGATATGAAATGTATTCTGCTCGTTTTCCCTTCTTACTCATTTCGATATACAATGGGTATGTATATCGAAATGAGGTCTGACAGTTTGTCTATATCAAAATGATGTACATTTCGATATATGTGGTCCCTCATCCCGATTATATTTCGATATAAAAGGTTCACTGGTCAAATTTTCTTCTTGCTTATTTCGATATGATGTGAAGTCTTCATATCGAAATGAGTGCCCTTCTTACATATCGAAATACCTTCCCCCCTATATTTCGATATGTTGCTTTGTTAATTTTGGGCAGTGCCATTTCTATTTCGATATGCATGGCATGCATATCGAAATATGTGCATGGTTTGAGGCAGGCAGAGGTGCATATATTTCGATATATGCTTTAGCATATATCGAAATATAGTGTCCGGGCAGCTTTGTTGGGAAGAAATTTTAAGGGTATTTTTGTCCAATAGGGGTCCAAATATATATGCCAATGCTCCTGAATGAAACCCTATCAGTCTCATTGTTCCTAAATCCCTCTCAAATCCGATTCTCTCTCTACCTCCCTCTATTCTATCTCTCTCACTTCTCTCTAACTTTCAAGAGGCTTCTAGGCCTCCATTGAAGAAACACCAAGAAGAAAGGGTGTTTCCCACATCAAGGGCTTTCCAACAAGCCACTTTGCAAGGCAATCTACCGAATTCGAGATCCTAGGATTTTTGAAAGCTTCAAAAGAGAGGTAGGACTTATCCATCCCTAGTAGGGTCTTAGATTGTGTATTCTCTCTTCTCCCTCTTAGATGCAAGTATTATAACAAATTTCATATTTGGTATGGGTTTATGAAATATGCATGGGTGAAGGGTTGAATCACGAAATTGATGACGTGTTTATACTCCCTAAGGGTATCTATGCATGTGTCTACATTTAATTTTGTAGTTGGAACATTTTATTGAAAACCCCCAATTTGGAATAAAACCCTAACTTTCACAATTTAGGGCTTTTGGTTAAATTGATGTCCTTTGGTTAAATTGGGTGGTGTCACATGAAATTGGGCATATTTTGTATGGATTAGAGTTGTTGATCATATTGGTCATGTGTAATCGATTCCAATGCATGAATGGTCACTTGTCACATAGTCAATTATGAACCTTATGAGATTTGGAGAGTACTCCATGTATTAAATCATTGCCTTGGCTAGGGAATGGAATTTGAGAACAAACACTCTCATGATTTGAAAATAATGAAATTGACTTGACTTGATGACCTTGGATCGGTGTTGTAACATGGATAAGGGAATGGATTTATTTGTATGTGGGAATGATCTTGGTTAGATGGATCCCAGGATGGTAGCTCCATCCACGATGTTGTGCACAATGGGGGTGACGTTAACCCTCCCAACAGCCTTTGGGAATGATGGAAGGGAAATGGTTAGTGAGTCAGCCGGCTACTATACCAATCCCGACCTATCAAAAGTTACACCGCGGAAACATGATAACTTGGAAACTTTGGATAACATGGAAGGTCTTGGCTAGTCGCTTCCATCGCGAGTCCATTGTACTAGATCATGAATCAAATGAAAATATGAATTTATCATAAAATGGAAAAGGAATGGAAATCTACTATTATTTTCATTTGGGCATTTGGCATGGTAGTTCATGGTTTATGGTGTTGGCATTGGGTCTCATGGAAAGTATTGTACTCAAAGTGGAAATAGATTTGTATAATCTTGGTCATACGTTAGTAGTCGGATCATTGCCTTTGTTATGTTTCGTACATATGCATGTGTTGCATTCTCGACATTCATACACTAGTCCACGCCAGGCTTGGATATGCTAGGTGATAGATATTTTCTACTTTGGCGTGATACGCCCTTATTTTTCTCCACAGGTTCTGACCCTTCTCTTGGAGGTCATGAGGCTTAGCATTTGGAAAGGATTTTGAAGAAGCCCTATCTTTAATCTTTTATTTATCTCTTGAGGCTCCTTGAGCTTGTAATAAAATAGAGAGTTTATAAAACTATAACTTGTACTTCTTTCTCTCTTTCCCTTCTATGGTTTGTATGCACTTTAATTTATTTCCTATTCATGCTCGGATTCATGCTCGGATTCTCATATTGTGTGATTGGGTAATTAAGGATATATAGTTATCTTCTATAAAATTAATTTAAAAAAAATGGTTTTAAAATCCAGGGCGTGACAACTTGGTATCAAAGCTTTCGGTTTCGAAAACTTAGGCCTTTGGGGAGACTCTTAGTCTTAATAGGTTGCATTGTGTGTCTGGTTGCATCATCTAGCATGTGTTGTGAATGCATAGAGCATACATTGGCATGATCCATAGGCTTGTGTGAGTCATTGAGTATGCATTGTGCATTGTCTCTTCTCTCGGGTGTAGCCCTGCTGATTAGTACCATCATTGTTTAAGCTCTTCGAGAATAGTGTTGTATTCTCCTCCTTTGATTGATCCATGTTTAGTTGGTTGAGCAGATTCTTTGAGTCCTGTCTGGTGTATTCCATCTCATTAATTCGTAATCCTCTCTTGTATAAATGGCAAATCGTCGTCAGGGTGTGGAAACCCCAGATGCTCACAGTGAGGAAGTTAACGATCGAATGCGTGGAATGTAGAATGAAATACCTCCTGCTATTCCTGTTCCAGAGGGTTTAGTGGCTCCTAGTAAGTTCGCTAGAGAGCTTGCGGCCGCTATGGTCGAAGCTAGCCGAGGTTTTGTCGCTCCGCGGGAGAATGCGGGTAAGCGTACTATTGAGGCTCTGCGAGAATTTCGTCGTATGGATCCTCCTAAGTTTAATGGAGAGAGAGATCCTCTTGAGGCAGATCACTGGATATCGGAGATTCGGAAGGTGCTAGATACCTTGGAGATCATGGAGGATAAATTGCGGATTTCTTTTGCCACTTATCAGTTGACAGGCGAAGCAAGTCAGTGGTGGAGTTCTATTCTAGAGATGCGCCGTGGAATTTTGCTTGCCAGTGGAGATGCTGATCCACATGACATTCTTGATCATGTTCGAGGTATGACGTGGGCCGAGTTTCAGTTGAGTTTTGAGGGGCAATATTTCCCAGAGAGTTTCAAGGATCAGTTTCGAGAGTAGTTCGAGAAGTTGGAGCAGGGAGCGATGACTGTGTCCCAGTATGACGCGAAGTTTCAAGCATTGTCAAGTTTGCCACAGACTTGGTGAGTTCCGAGGAGAGAAAGTGCAAGCGGTTCGAAAAGGGTCTTCATTCTTCGGTCCAACGGCTAGTGATGAGCCAAAGGATCCGTGTTTTTGCTGATATAGTGGAGTGTGCCAGAGCGATCGAGCCAAAAATAGAGTCATCCCAGGGAGTGAAGATTTGGGAGTTGTGTCGGCATGTGTCAAATTCTAGTTCGTCATTGGGGAGTTTCGGGAGAAAGTGCCAGAGAGAGCAGCCTCGCTTTTCCAGAGGTCAGAGATCGCAGGGTAGTGCAGGATCTGTTCGGAGTCCCATGGTGTGTCATCGTTGTGAGCAACCTGGACATATCCATTCGGAGTGCAAGGTCCCCGCTTGCTATGATTGTGTATGAGTGGGCCATGTAGCTAGATAATGTTTGAGGAAATCCGGTAGTCGCAGACTCGCAGTGAGGCAGGTTCAGTGCAGCAGCAGCCACGGAGTGGGCATCAGCGCCCAAATCAGTCAGAACCAACAGTTTCGGGTCAGGCTTCTCGTGCCAGTGGAGGTGTAGCTCCTATTAGGCCAGCGCAGCAGTTTCAGTAGAGAGGCGGTCACTTTCAGGGTCCTACTACTCATGGCAGAGCTTATGCCATTCCTACCGTGTCTACTTCATCTACTTTCCAGCAGCAGCCTTAGATTTCGGTTGTTCGTGGTATGTTTCTTATTTACAATTCATGGGCCAGTGTTCTGTTTGATTCGGGTGCATCGCATTCCTTCATCGCTGCATCTTTCGTCCGTGCATTAGAGTTGGGCGTGGACATCTTGGATCCACCTTTGTTCGTGGATACTTTTATAGGAGGTCGTGTTAGGTTGAACCGGGTTTGCCGAGATTGTAAGTTGACGATGGAAGACTGTCGTTTCATCTTTGATTTCATCGTCTTAGGGATGTCGGAGTTTGATCTTATTCTCGGGATGGATTGGTTGTCTACCTTCCATGCCACCATTGATTGTTATCGGCGTCGAGTTCGGGTACTCTCTCCTGATGGAGACTATTTCTATGTTTACGGCTAGAGGAAGGAGATCGTAGATGCTTGTTTCTATGATCCTAGGGAGCGTGATTCTATTAGTTGCTTGCTTGCTAGCCTTAGCTTGGATGACGATGTTTCTCACTGCGGGGAGTTACCCCTCATCGTTTGCGAGTTTCCGGATGTCTTTCCAGAAGAGTTGCCGGGTTTGCCTCCCAAGAGGGAAGTTGAGTTTTCTATTGATTTATTATTGGGTACGTCGCCTATATCGATTCCTCCTTATCGTTTCGCACCAGCCGAGTTGTGGGAGTTGAAGTCCCAATTGCAAGAATTGCATGAGTTGGGTTTTATTCGTCCTAGTTTATCACCGTGGGGTGCTCCAGCGTTATTTGCCAAGAAGAAGTATGGTTCCTTACGTTTGTGCATCGATTATCGTAACTTAAACCGTGTCATCGTGAAGAACAAGTACCCTATGCCGAGAATAGACGACTTGTTTGATCAACTTCGTGGTTCCACTTGCTTCTCCAAAATTGATTTGCGGTCGGGTTATCATCAGTTACTAGTTCGCACAGAGGATGTTCCGAAGACAGCTTTTCGTATGCGTTACGATCACTATGAATTTGTTGTTATGCCGTTCGGTTTAACTAATGCTCCACCGATGTTCATGGATCTCATGAACCGTATCTTCCGTACTCATCTTGATCGTTTTGTCGTGGTTTTCGTGGATGACCTTCTTATTTATTCTGCGTTAGAGGAAGAGCATAAGATTCATCTTCGCGTTGTGTTGGAGTTGCTGCGAGAGCATCATTTGTATGCCAAACTCAGCAAATGTGAGTTTTGGCTACCTGAGGTGAAGTTTCTCGGTCATGTTGTGTCCAACGGGGGTGTGTCCATAGATCCCAGCAAGATTGATGTCGTTTCCTCATGGACGCATCCGAAGAATGTGTTCGATGTTCGTAGTTTCCTTGGGCTTGCGAGTTACTATAGGCGTTTCGTCTTAGATTTTTCTCGTCTAGCCGCTCCTATGACGTGTTTGACCCGAAATGGTGTTCCCTTTGTTTGAGATGATTCTTATGAAGCTATGTTTAAAGAATTGAAGAGTCGGTTGACATCCGCTCCTATTCTTATCGTGCCGGAAAGGGGAGTGGGGTATGCGGTTTATTGCGACGCATCGCATGACGGTTTTGGGTTGTGTCCTCATGCAAAATGGAAAGGTGGTAGCATATGGTTCGAGGCAACTGAAGGAGCACGAGCGGAATTATCCTACTCATGATCTTGAGCTAGTGGCTATTGTGTTTGCATTGAAAATGTGGCATAACTATCTTTACGGCGAGAAGTTCAAGGTGTTTTCCGATCATAAGAGTTTGAAGTACCTGTTTACGCAAAAAGAGTTGAACCTACGACATCGACGATGGATGGAACACTTGGAGGACTATGATTTCGAGTTGCACTATCATCCGGGTAAAGCTAACATAGTTGCGGATGCGTTGAGTTGAAAGTCTTCTCATCTTGCTTGCTTAGCCGTACGTGATTGGAAGTCCATGGAAGATCTGGGTTTGTTTGTGTTGCATTCCGAAGAGATTGGGGAGCAAGCTACCTTGTGCAAATTGTCGATTCATTCGGAGTTGTCTAGATGGGTTATTAAAGCGCAAGCCGACGATTCAGAGGCGTTGGAGTTTCGAGCAAAGTTTCTTAGCAGAGATGCGCGTCAAGGGTGGATGATTCATGCGGATTCTAGTTTACGATTTTGTGGCCGATTATTGGTTCCGTCATCTTGCCGAGGAGGTATTCTTCACAAGTTTCACCATTCACCGTTAGCCGTTCATCCGGGTGGAACAAAGATGTATCACGATCTTAAGCGTCAGTTTTGGTGGCCGGGTATGAAGAAGGATGTCACTATATTCGTTACCAAATGTCTTACTTGCCAACAAGTCAAGGCCGAACATCAACGTTTTAACACCCCGTGTTTTTAAGTAAAACATTTCCAACATATTTTTTTTTTGAAATAAAGTAAACACAAACATTAGAGAGTTAACGGTTACTATACAGATGCATTGCAGTAGGAATTCTCATTACATTAATCTTGATACAATATGGGAGACTGAAAGAGTACAGGGAAAGAAAGTACAACAGCTACTACTCACTACAAACTGTAAAAGAGAGTACAAAGTACAAAAGAGAGCCAAGGCCGCAGCTCCAAAGGGAACCAGCTGCTAGCACAAGCTCCAAAACTCCCTGCAAGAGAAATCCTGCAATACAATCCTGGAAAATAGAAAGGAAAGAGGGTCTGAGAAAAACATGGATCAGTGAGGTAACAACTAACGACTACAAAGCATGCACGAGCATGTGAACCTATGTGCCACAAAGAAAAAGTAAGAAAATCAAGGAGAGGCACAACACACGCACACACACACCCAAGTGACGTGAGACTAAGAGTATCTCCAAGGTCAAACAAATAGAGTGTCACCCAAACCACAATCGATGACCCAATCATGAACTCTATCACTAGAGAACTCTACTACGGGATACACAAACCTCGCCACTCAATCGCAACCACTCTTAACCCAAACCACGGTCAAGACACGACCAACACCCACAATTTACTCATAAGGAATCCAACACCCGAATTCTCCTTGTCTTCCCATCATTTCTATGTTCATTGGTAAGGTTTTGGATTCACATAATTGTAGTTGATATTGAATATTGGAATTACACGTTTCATCATTTTCCCACCTTGGCTGACCCAAGGGCATAATTGGTCCAACCCACGCTTTATGATTTTTTTCTAGTATTCATTCTCGGTCGACTCCTGAACAAGCGAGCCACCAATCTCCCCTAGACAAGGGCGAGTAAAATACATTATTCATATCCGGCCTACTCCTAAACAAGCGAGTAGCCAATCTCCCCTGAACAAGGGCGAGTAGAACACATGTGTTAAGATTTTTTCAGGATCCCGCCTGCCAGCGTATCTAGTCATTCCGAGACTTTCGGGAACTCGTATCTCCCACCTATGGCCAAAGGATCTTATTCCTAGATCATCACCCGTCAATGACATCTAGTGATTCCGCGACTTTGGGAACGCGTATCTCCCACTAAACACGACAAAGGACTTGGGCAAGAACCATCCAAGTCAAAACCACATTACACCTCTTTATTCCACTTGATGAGTTTAAGTGAATGATTGAAGATTGACCAAGAGTGGTCCTCGTACGATCCATCCCTTATATTGGAAATCCATTATGTTCGTTGGGTACATTACTTTGCAAGTTAAATTCATCAACTTCCCATATTTCCCTGATCCCCTCAAGAGTAGGGTCTATCACAATTTCCCAACTTTCCGTCGTCACAAGACCAAGGGGATGCATACTAACCACACTTCACGTTACCAGTACCCAAGAAAGCCACAACACCACTTACCCCAAAGAACTCCCATGATCAAACCCACTAGGTAAAATGCTCACCTTAATTGACAACAAGGGGGAAAAATCCCCAATCCGTCAGGACTTACCATTTCACCATACCATAAAGACCCAAATAAGTGAAACATGATCCTGAATATTCGTTACTATCGTTTGACATGGCCGACACACCCAAACGCAACCTCAAGGCCCAGTCGGGCAAATCATCGAACACTTGGCATCTATACAAGTCTAAGGGTAATCCTCAATATACAAGTCATTCCCTCCGCTTCTATACTACTCCGAGACCAACACAATTTCCCGAGGCTAACCCGACGCCAACAAATCGAATGACAATAACACGACTACGCACCCGACGTCAACGAATCGAACAACAAACGATACGACTACACATAATAAATCAACAATCGATAAACAATGAAACAAGGAGTAGAAATACGCACACCCACGCATACTAGGTAGGAGTTAGAAATTACCCACCGGAGCATCGCCGGAAACGTCGCCGGAGAGGTTTCTGGAGCAATCGCCGAAAAATTCCCACGCGATCCGAATACGCCGCTACGAAGCTCTCGTTGCACCCTACGAAATACACTACTATCAAACACGGAAGAATGAAATTAGGAGCTAGGGTTTGGGAGAGGATAAAGACTTACCGAGTACATGCGAAACACCACCGTCAACGCGAAGCTCTCGACGCGCTCATCGACGTTACCCAAAGAGCCGAGCTCCGATTCTCCATGGATTCATCTACAAACAAGAGAGAAGGCGGAGGTAGAGAGAGATGGAGTTCTGCAGAAAATGGACAAGGGAATGCCCTAAAATCGACCAAACACATATATATATAGGGCCCCACGCAAAGAGACAACATTGCCCTTAATGACTGTCTGCCAAACAGCAGGTGCACCGGTGCAAGCCAAGTCTGCACCGATGCAAACCCCCGTTGCACTGATGCATCAACCGATGCAAACCCTACTGCCTCAAATCAGAACCTCTGTGCACCGGTGCAACTCCCACCTGCACCGATGCAAACAACCAATGCACCGGTGCAACCATACCTGCACCGATGCAAACTTGAACAGAAGCTTCAGGAGTTACTCTATACCGGTGCAACAAATACCTGCACAGGTGCAAACTGCTTCAAAAGAAGACAGTGCACTTCAAACAACACCTGCACCGGTGCAACTCCAATCTGCACCGGTGCAACTGCACCAAAATGCCAAAAAGCTACAGAATGGTCCCAAAGCCATCCCGAAACGCCCTGAACAAACACTGAACAAAACAAATAGGTTCAGCGGGATTCCCAAACGATAAAATTTACACTCGATACGATGAAACGGATATAAATCATGGTAAAATTTACAGAGTGTGACAAACTAACCTCCTTACAAAAATTTTGTTCTCGAAATTTACCGGAGTAAGGAGACAGAGGATTGATGCCACAATCCAAAAAGAATCCCAACGAAGAGACACACACCACACGTTTCTGCTGCGACCGAAACCACTTCACAACAAGGAACCACACATGATACACTTCCCAAAAGATCGAACCGCTCTTTCGACACAATCCGCAATCGATGGATGACCAAGAAGGAATCACGTTTAGGACCGAAAAGTCCGCAAAAGAACAACTCTAACGAGATTCGTACACGAACTCCACCAGGCTTATGCCACAAGCACGCCAAAAATCAATCGCCAAGGCCACCGAACAAGGATACCCGCCTCGCGGAGATGCACCAACAAGCAAGAAGCACGCTGTTCTGCCCTGGACAAACCAAGGATACGCCGATACGACGAGCTACAATCTGGAAGCTATTCGCAATCAACCCAAATCCTGCATGCATTTTAATGTCTAGATACGCAACAAAGTACGCACATGCCCTGGTGCAGTGACATCATGACATTGGTGATCGTCCTGAGATGCCCCGTCCGGTAGCGTTTCTCACTTCGATGCACGCACGTCAAACATACATCACACAATTAAAGAAAAACCCACACACACCACACCAATTATGCATGTGTTAAGTCCAAACAACACGACTTAGCACAAACTCACGCCGAGTCTAGATTTCAATATGCAATCATACTCATTTCCCCACGCTTCATTAATTTCGCAAACGAACATGAACACTTTGGTACGAAAGCAATAGGTAGATGTAATCAACAAGAAAAGAAGTCAAAACTTCTTGCTATGATTCAACAACACCCAACAAGGAAACATCTCACAACGACACAAATTTTAAGACTTAGATAAGGTGCCTCGAACGATACACAACTCAACCACGGAGTGAGAGGGACAACAACAAGTTCCCAATGATACAACAACAACTAGAGTAGGGACTTTCAACAAAGAAGTCAAGACTATGGAACCATCAAAAAAATATTTCACAACAACTCTCTATAAAAAATTTTGCCACCACAAAAACAAAATATAAGGTTCCATCGATAAATTTTGAACTTTCAAACAATAAGGCTTAACCGGTTCAATCCGACATGATTTTCCAACACAATCCAATGATGTTCGACAAAACGAACGAGTCTTAAGTAGGAAGCCAACAACCAACACAACTAAGAAATTTAGCAACTTCAATCGCAAACGAGAAACTTGACAAAAGTGAACTCTAAGAGAGATCATAAGATAATCTCATCATCCAAATAAGGAGCAACACCAGACCATCATTCAACATAGTTTTCAATACAATCCCAAAAGAAACCGATACATAAGAAGGGTTACAAACCAAAATTGAAATCTCAACAACACAACGAGGACATGGACTTCAACAAGTCCAACACAGAAATTAAACTCCATCAAAGAACAAACAAAGGATGCCGCCAATTTCTTCAACCTCGATTTCTCATTGCTTGGGGGCAAACTCTTTCCACATGACCAACCTCACCGCACACGAAACAAGACTTTGATGAAGGAATTGACACGGTGCACTGCGCACGGAAATGACCTGGCTGACAACATTTATGGCACACAATGTGGGAGACAGAAGCAACTCCCAGCTTGCGCGACGAAGAAAACGAACCACCACTTCGACGATTGCACGGTGACTCCACTTGGTCATGATCCCGCTTCTTACTAAAATCCCCGAATGAACCCGAGCTCTTGTTAGCAACACGAGGAGGAGACTCAACTCTAGAAGTCATCTTCAATTGACTAAGGCACAACCACACTGCCCTAGCACTCTCCAGCAAGGATGGATAGCTCTGAATGTGCTGACCCACAACAAATGGATGGATCGAGGGATGCAAACCTCTTTCGAATCTTCTACACTTGTGACTTTCTGATCGAACCAACTCCAATGCAAAGCGCGACAAAGAATGGAATTTAGAGGCATACTGAGTGACTGTCATGTCACCTTACGTCAACCGCTCAAACTGTAGACCCATCGCCTGATGACACGAATCAGGAAAATATTGAGCATCGAACGCAGCTTCAAACTGAACCCAAGACATACCTTTCGAAGAAGAGGAAATCGGTGCTCCATCACTTTGCGTTAAAGAATCCCACCACACGCCTGCTTCACCGACCAATTGAAAAGTCACTAAGGACACTCAAAAGGAGTCTTCAGTAATTTCTTACGCATCTAGAACTTTGCGAATCTCAACGAGCCAATGATTCGCCTTCAATGGATCTCCAGAACCATTGAACTGAGGAGGATTAAACGAAGGAAATATCTAACCATCTACGAAGATCGATTTTTCTCGTTACCCAACAACAAACCCGACTCGCGACCACACGCAACAATGGCTACTGCCAATCTCTCGGCCAACTGACCGAACTGAAACTGAACTCCATCTCCAGGAACAACTCTAGGAGTAGGAACACAACGACGATTTCGATTTACCGCACGTCTAGGAGCCATCGAAACACTGGCACAAAGAACAATCAACGTCACTACACGTGAATATTCGCATGGCGATAGAAAAGAATGAATACAACACATAGAATGTGCAAATTCTCCCAAGAGGCAAAGGACCCAAAATGGTCACCAACATCAAATCATCAGAGAAATAGGAAGCATAAAAGCTAAGTCGCAATAGGAATAGGAATAACAATGTTCATTTTACCCGACCACACGAAGAAACCAAACTCATGCCTCAAAACGGAAAAACCGACAAATCTCAAAAACCTTATCATTCCAAACTCAAGATTTCCACTACACATCCACAAAGCTGGAGTCCCAAAACTCAACGGGACTTACGAAACCACAAGACAACCAGGAATTTTTTCCTCAAAAGAAAAAAGCCAACGAGTCTCAAGATCTCAAATCGTACCACAATCACATTTCCCGCTACAAAGCCATAAAGAAATCCACAACTCGACTGAACAACGGAAGCAACACCACAAATCTTAAGAAAGCTAGGCACTCAAGCATTCAACCGATACCACGCCTATAGTCTTAAGGGGAGGAACAACACTCATCTCCCAACAATTCAAGAAACTCAACAATCCAAAAACGAGTCGAAACAAAACAAGCAACTCTAAGGAAGCAAACCCAAGGTAAACGGTGATCCAAGGCATACAAGAATGATTATATCAATCGTAATGAACCTAGGAAACCATGGAGACTAGGTGTCTCCCCACGGTCCGAAGGTATTCAAACCGAAAGCTCTGATACCAACTATAACACCCCGTGTTTTTAAGTAAAACATTTCCAACATATTTTTTTTAAAATAAAGTAAACACAAATATTGGGGAGTTAACGTTTACTATACAGATGCATTGCAGTAGGAGTTCTCATTACATTAATCTTGATACAATATGGAATACTGAAAGAGTACAGGGAAAGAAAGTACAACAGTACTACTCACTACAAACTGTAAAAGAGAGTACAAAGTACAAAAAAGAGCCAAGGCCGCAGCTCCAAAGGGAACCAGCTGCTAGCACAAGCTCCAAAACTCCCTGCAAGAGAAATCCTGCAATACAATCCTGGAAAAGAGAAAGGAAAGAGGGTCTGAGCAAAACACGGCTCAGTGAGTTAAAAACTAACGACTACAAAGCATGTACGAGTGCATGCGAACCTATGTGCCACAAAGCAAAAGTAAGAAAGTCAAGGAGAGGCACAACACATGCACACACACACCCAAGTGACGTGAGACTAAGAGTATCTCCAAGGTCAAACAAATAGAGTGTCACCCAAACCACAATCGACGACCCAATCATGAACTCTATCACTAGAGAACTCTACTACGGGATACACAAACCTCGCCACTCAATCGCAACCACTCTTAACCCAAACCACAGTCAAGACACGACCACCACCTACAATTTACTCATAAGGAATCCAACACCCGAATTCTCCTTGTCTTCCCATCATTTCTATGTTCATTGGTAAGGTTTTGGATTCACATAATTGTAGTTGATATTGAATATTGGAATTACATATTTCATCATTTTCCCACCTTGGCTGACCCAAGGGCATAATTAGTCCAACCCACGCTTTATGATTTTATTACAATATTCATTCCCGGTCGACTCCTGAACAAGCGAGCCACCAATCTCTCCTAGACAAGGGCGGGTAAAGTACATTATTCATATCCGGCCTACTCCTAAACAAGTGAGTAGACAATCTTGTAACGCTCCTGAAATTTTAGTTATCTTTCCCTCCGTTTCCAAAAAAAATAATGATTAAATCTATTTTTGGGGGATTTAATCTTGTTGTCGTTCGGTTCCCTGCGACTCATATTTTATTCTACCGATCCTGTCTGAGTGAGGCAAGTCTTGGTTTGTGAGGTTTTGTGTTCTGAGTGCGGGCAAGTTGTCGTGGTGGAATTCGGGTTGCGTATTGGCCCTCAGGGTTGGGTCGAAAGTATTGTGGGTTATTGATTTTCAATTAAATAAATTAAAGTTTTAAGTATTTAATTATATAAACAAAATAAGAAAAAAGAGATACACAGGGGTTACGGGACAAACCCCTCCCCTTCTTCTCCAAATCAAAGGACCCAAAAACCCTATCCCCCATTGTTGCCGCCGCCCGACCTCGCCCCCTCTCCTCTCCTCCCTCTCTCCCCCACCATCCGACCACTCTCCTCTCCCTCC
>NMUG010002591.1:0-15794 GCA_002855965.1 Monotropa hypopitys
ATCAAATCATTCGTGCGACCTAGGGCAAACAACCTCCTAGTCAACATGTCAACCCAAAAATGTGACTTTCTTCCCATTCTTAACAAAATATTCTGTTTATTTCCAAAATGTTCCATTCGTTCGCAAGATAATCATTTCGTTCGATTTATAATAAAAACGTGTCAAGACGCTGTTTCAAACCACCAACCACCCAAGAGTGTCCAACAAGTCAATCTCCCCGATTTGATTTTACAAAAACGACGACGACACACTTTTTATAAAAATTGTGGTTTTTCGCAATCAATTTAGGAATCGAACGACCAACAACCTAGGGAGTACATAGAGACCCTAGAAAATACCCACAACTTATCGATTGACGCGAATGACGACTCAAAAAAGATAATTTCGTGAATACTTTAAAATCGACTAATTTAAATTGTAACGCGATGGAGAAGAAAGAATACCGATACTACAAACGAGAGGGATAGAAAACTCTACCTCAATTGGAGTTTATGTGACAATCGCCGGTAAGGGGTTTGTTAGAAATTTCGGCAGCAACCTGCCCAAAATAGGAGAATCGCACTAAGGCAATAACAACAACAACAGAAACCCATCCTCACACCTCCCATAGACATAAATTACTGATTGCGACTTAACGACAATTAAACAGGGGATAAGATATACCTGCCGACGCGACCACTAGCGGTGGTCAAGGCCCTGACAATTGCGCATCACTGATTATCGCCGCTCGCTTGGGTTGGCACCTACAGAACCCAACAGACAGTCACTATCGACGACAAACGACTCAGAACACTGAAAAGAGGGAAACAGATGCTTACCCACTGATGCGAAGTCTCAACTGTCGCGTGACACCGCTCGTCCATCCTTCACTGTACCCACGCAACCCACGTCGCTCCTTAACACCCATTGTAGCCGGACACTTCTCCGTCATACCACAACACCCATGGTCGCTGCTACACCCACCTCGCGCAATCGTCAAACCACCACCCAACGCCACCACTCTGCCACCACAGCTCACGAGTCGCCACCACCACCGCACTCACATCGCGCCACCACCACTACCGCACTGCTGTGTGTGTGTGTGTGCAAAGAGGGAGAAGAGAGGTGAGTGGGACCGAGAGGGAGAGAGGAGAGGGAATCGCGCAGTGGGGAGGAGATGGGAGGAGCTGTGCGCACCAGGAGAGGGGGAGGGAGAGGCTGCGCAGGTGAGGGAGAGGGAGGAGAGGTCCGTCGGAGTAGGGGAGATGGGAGGAGGCCGAGAGAGAGGAGGGTGGACGAGAGAGAGAGAGAGGATAGGGAAGGTGATGTCGGCGGCTATGGAGTTTGGGGGGGGGAGTAGGGTTTTTCTCGGAAATTTTTGGGGAAGAAGGGGGGAAGGGACTCCCCCAACTCATTGTATACAATCCCTTTTTTATTTTAATTTAAAATTTAAAACCATTTAATTACTTAATTGATTTAAAATATAAATCAAAGCTTGTAACAATTTCCGAACGACCCCCGAGGATCAAGACGCAACCCGAATTTCGCCACAACGGCTTGCCCGCGCTCAAAATACAAAAACTCACAAACCAAGACTTCCCTCACTCATACAAGATCAGTAGAATAAAATATGGGTCGTGGGGAACCCAACGACAATAAAATTAAATCCTAGAAAAAAAGAGATTTAATTAATTATTATTTTTTTAACGAAGGGAAAAATATTTAATTTTTCCAGAGTGCGACAAACTACCTTTCTTACAAAAATTTAGTCCTCGAAATTTCTAAGGTAGAAGAACTGAAACTATACGCCACGAAGAGAACGACGCACAAAGTACCAAACGCTAGAATGAATTTGAGACGAGAACCGGCAACAACGGAAAGGAAGTTTCCAACCGAAACCACTCCGTCAACGAACAAGTAACACTAAAAGAGATCCACAATCGACAACAATTTCACCCCAAAATAATAACCAACAACAATCGCAAACCGAACAAACCACCAACTTCCTTAAACGCGCAACACGTCGCAACGCGCGAAACACTTTGCAAGGGAAGGAACGTCAATAAAGAACCGAACGCAAGCAAAAGGAAAACGTCCTCGAGAGAGATATAAATGTCCAAAGAAATGGTTTCTGCGCAACCATAGGTTCCCAAACCGATCAGACAAGCTAGAAACGTGCATTTCGAACAAGAAACATGATACGGAGGTTAAACCGCAAGAATATCGCCCCGAACAATTTCAGAAAAATTCCACAAAATTCCAGAACATGCCACGACACAATGTGGACATGCCGGGAAAATTTCCAAGTACCGAAACACCAAGGATATAAGGGGATACGTCGACACGCGAAGGATACTCCTAGGATACGCCGACACGCGAAGGACACGCCGAGGACACACCGATATACCAAGGACACGCCGAGGACACGCTGACACGCCAAGGATACGCTTAGGACACACCAATACGGTAAGGATACACCGAGGACACACTAGTATGGTAAGGATACGCCGAGGATACTCCAGTACGGTAAGGATACGCCGAGGATATTCTGGTACGGTACCGACACGCCGATACGATACGGACACGGTACGGATACTCCGATTTTTTTTCAAATATTTTTCTAAAAATTTTAGAAAAATAAAAGAGTGGTTTTCGACGACCGCAAGGAAGTCCACAACTACTTTATCACCACGAATGCGCAAAATAACTCTGAAATAGATTTCTGGACAAGGTAGGAACAATCCAACCGATACGAAGCAGGATTTGAAATCAAGACAACCCGCAAGGGATGGTCACACAACAACTGTGCCACCCGAATCACACCAAACGACCACAATGCCACCAAAAGAAGAACCGAACAGTCAAAATCTCACAAACCAACCCGTACACACCTAACGTGGTACCAGAATGACTAAGAAGTTTGATTTGAGATGTGCTGGCCAGTCACCTTCTCAAAACAATCTTTCATGTTCATTCCTACACCACATGACATGGACTACACACACCGGTCACGCCAAACATCACCACAAACCAAGTCGGTACAGTCGACTTCAAAGAAACACACACATTCTATCCCAACACTCACAACGCAGCTGTACAACGCAAAAGTGAACTCGTCTCACTGATCACACCAATCACAAACCAATCCCACAACACACTCTCAACAAGCTACAAAGGAAGACAATACCGCAGAATAGAGGTGCCCAAGCGCAAACGGACACGGCGCCAATGGATACGACAACAATTTGGATTCGCACGAAGACACGACGAACAAGAACGAACGTACAAAGGTAACCCACAAGACAAGAGTGCGCCAAACAAGGATACGGTTCCCGAAAACAAGTTCTACGAAGTAGATGATTCTTCACAAGCGAGATGAACAACACATCATCACTTCAAAAAGTGTCACGAATAGTCGACCCGAAGATGGCAAAGGCCATTCGCAACGTTCAGAAAATCAGGGGATCCTAGTGACGACTAGAATAGGGTACGAATGCACGCGACAACGCTTCCAACAATGATGGTAGAAACCATCGATCAAGCGCCTTGATCCAAGAGAGTAGAAGGGACAATTAACAACCAAGGAACGGTATCCACTCACCGATCCCGCAGAGGATAGAACAGGGAGGAATTCAATATGCCAAAAGAAACACACCTCCAACGACACACCACCACCAAGGCGAAGCCAAAAGGATTACCCAAATATAATTCACCTTCTACAACCTTATGCCCAAATGAGAAAGCAAACTCTACTATCGTCTTCCAATCCCAAGCAAACATATGATACCTCAAGCCAAAACCAAATCATCCCAAAATAAGTCTAACTCCTAGACTACTCAACAAACCCAATCAACCAACCAAGACAATGTTTGCACAAAGCCTTCTCCCAAGTCGTTCTACAACCCAACTAGCCAAAATGCAACTGCGACTGCAAGGCACTAAGTACAACGCAAATCCCTATGGGACCTCAAACCGCAAGTCAAGATCAACTCTTGCATCAAATAAGTACAAAGTGCTATCATCACTAACCATTCGGTACTAGTCCGCAAGGAGAACCTACTAACCCAAGGACACTTCACGTCTCAAGTGAAACACACACAACCTCTACCGTGACAAGGCCTTACCACACCATGATATTCTCACTTCCCAAAGAGGGTCACAATCACTAGACCACCAAGTGTTAACACATCAATGAGCCACTACTAGTCACAATCCCATAAGCAAGGTTATCCTAAGATCTCGCATCTCACAGAAGGAACTATACGCATCAGGGAGACCCAATCAATTCCCAAGGGGAAACAACCATCAATCGTAAGGCTAACAAGCAAAATTCCGACCGCGCAACAAGATAAGAAGTCAAAACTCAACCACCGGGAAAGGAGTCGACATCAACGGTGCAAACGACAATTTCCAGATACCAACGTCAAAAGGAACGACCCTCTTTTACAAGGAATATCGCATAACGAGTTCATCCGGAATCACAAGAGAAAGAATTCAAGAAATGGATAACCAGTCGTAAACAGATTCATCATCCTTACTAGAAGGGAAAACAAGAATCAATCACTGAGTGTCGCAAAGTTTCACCATTTGCCACTAAGAAGTAGGCTCAAAAGCCATGACTACGACAACACTACTCCGCTTTCTACGAGAGAATAGGCTCGACAATCCACAACTGCAACCACCGACGAACGATATCGAGGAACAAGAGGCTACATCACCACTAGAATCAATGAAGAAACTCGTTTACGCTCTAAGAACAAGGAACTCGAAATAGTTCACCGCGATAGAATAGGTGACACCACTATCAACAAAAGGATACAATGGGAACACACAAGTCCAATATCGACAGGATCCTCTAACAAGTTCCAAAACAGGCCCGAAAGTCACCTCAACATCAACAGAAACGAGTCCGAATTTCCAAAAGAACGACAACAAGACTAACTCGAAGGAGCAGGCATCACAAATTTCCAAACCACTTTGTTGTTTCGAGTTATAAAAACTTGTTGTTTATGAGATCCATGCAATGCACACACATTCAATACCTAGATACACATGTCATGCACCCTAAATGCAATACCTCAGAGCTACACAAAAGAAATGGTGCGCTCATTGAGACTAAAAGTCTCACCCAAAGTCTAGGTAAATCTGAACGAGCGCTCTGATACCAACTGTAACACTCCCAAATTTTAAAGTATATTTTTTTTTAGAAGTGTTAAATAGGTAAGAGTATCGAAACAGATAGGTAAGGTGCAATCTACCACATACACACTACTCGTCACACTATTTATTACATAACATGTCTGCGCTACTCTGATACAAATTAAAAGAGGCGAATAGGGTTTCATATCACAACCCTGTACAATAATGCCCAAAATAGGATTTTATAAATTAATCCTATACAAAGTGGTCAACAGAAAAGTAAAGAAGTGATGTATAATAAAAGAAGAGCAACCTATCACTACAGTCCGGTCCAGCCTCAAGTCCTGCGAAGGATCCAGCGGCTCCAAGTAAGGGGGTAAGTCCTACAAAAATAGAGGGTCAGACAACACTGCCTGGTAGAGATAATCTATCTCCAAACGTTTATAATATTGGGGTGCAAGTGAGTGACAGTTCAAGGAAAGTAAATGATGCAATGCTATAGATCTCATTATTTAAAAACAGTTCCTTTTCTTTCAAAGTTTCATATTTGACTCATAGTAAAGAAAAGTAGTAAGTCACTTATGTTTAACCAAGACTCGAGACAAGAGAGCGAGTATAACCAACATTTTCCAAACGTTTGCCTAGACAAGGCCAAAAGGGAAAAAGTGTCCAAGTATCGAAGCTACACAAGTAAAGACTCATTTTCATTGTTCCAAACGTATTACAAGTGTTCCAATTTCCATTCCACATCTTTTATATAATAAGGGCAATATCAATTAACTTATTGAGTTTCGGCTAATTCCGAGATAGTTGGGGATCAGCCAACTAACCGTCCAAATCCTCGTATTCCCCAACTCATTGGGAGGGGCCAGACAACCCCCCATTGCGCAATGTCGTGAGTGCTTCCAGTAGCCACTCAAGGTACCAAAATCCAGCTACCTGAATAATGTTAGCCAACTCAAAAGTATTTCCTCGTATAGAGTTCAACGTCACATTTTTATTTTATCAAATCATTATGTGCGACCTAGGGCAAACAACCTCCTAGTCGACGTGTCAACCCAAAAATGTGACTTTCTTCCCATTCTTAACAAAATATTCCATTTATTTCCAAAACGTTCCATTCGTTCACAAAACAATCATTTTGTTCGATTTATAATAAAAACGTGTCAAGACATCGTTTCAAACCACCAACCACCCAAGAGTGTCCAACAAGTCAATCTCCCCAATTTGATTTCACAAAAACAATGACGACACACTATTTATAAAAATTGGGGTTTTTCGCAATCAATTTAGGAATCGAACGACCAACAACCTAGGGAGTACGTAGAGACCCTAGACAATACCCACAACTGATCAATTGACGCGAACGATGACTCGAAAAAGATAATTTCGTGAATACTTTAAAATCGACTAATTTAAATTGTAACGCGAGGGAGAAGAAAGAATACTGATACTACAAATGAGAGGGATAGAAAAAATCTACCTCAATTGTAGTTTCTGTGACAATCGCCGGCAAGGGGTTTGTTAGAAATTTCGGCAGCAACCTGCCCAAAATAGGAGAATCGCATTAAGGCAACAACAACAGAAACCCATCCTCACACCTCCTACAGACATAAATTACCGATTGCGACTTAACGACAATTAAACAAGGGATAAGATATACCTGTCGACGCGACCACTAATGGTGGTCAAGGCCCTAACAGTCGCGCGTCACTGATTATCGCTGCTCGCTTGGGCTGGCACCTATAGAACCCAACAGACAGTCACTATCGACGACAAATGACTTAGACACTAAAAAGAGGGAAACAGATGCTTACCCACTGATGCGAAGTCTCAACTGTCGGGTTACACCGCTCGTCCATCCTTCACTGTACCCACGCAACCCACGTCGCTCCTTAAAACTTACTCTAGCCGGACACTTCTCCGTCATACCACAACACACATGGTCGCTGCTACACCCAAATCGCGCAATCGTCAAACCACCACCCAACGCCACCACTCTGCCACCACAGCTCACGAGTCGCCACCACCACCACCGCACTCACATCGCGCCACCACCACTACCGCACTGCTGTGTGTGTGTGTGCGAAGAGGGAGAAGAGAGGTGAGTGGGACCGAGAGGGAGAGAGGAGAGGGAATCGCGCAGTGGGGAGGAGAGTGGAGGAGTTGTGCTCACCGGGAGAGGGGGAGGGAGAGGCTGCGCAGGTGAGGGAGAGGGAGGAGAGGTCCTTCGGAGTAGGGGAGAGGGAAGGAGGCCGAGAGAGAGGAGGGTGGACGAGAGAGAGAGGAGAGGGAAGGTGATGTCGGGGGCTATGGAGTTTGGGGGGGGAGTTGGGTTTTTCTTGGAAATTTTTGGGGAAGAAGGGGGGAAGGGACTCCCCCGACTGATTGTATACAATCCTTTTTTTTTATTTTAATTTAAAATTTAAAACCATTTAATTACTTAATTGATTTAAAATATAAATCAAAGCTTGTAACAATTTCCGAACGACCCCGAGGATCAAGACGTAACCCGAATTCCGCCACAACGGCTTACCCGCGCTCAAAACACAAAACCTCACTCAGACAAGATCGGTAGAATAAAATATGGGTCGTGAGGAACCCAACGACAATAATATTAAATCCCGAAAAAAAGAGATTTAATTAATTTTTTTTGAACGAAGAGAAAAATATTTAATTTTTCCGGAGTGCGACAAGGTCAATGCAATCGTTGGTATAATGACCATGATCGCGATGAAAACGGCAATACTTATCCCTGGGACGCCTATTAGGATTACTCTTAAGCTTTCCTGACCACTTCAGATCAGGATCGTCTCTCAAATCACCCAAAATGTGCTCCACAGAAGCTATTAACGGGGTATAATGCTTATGCTTCTCGGGTGGTCCTCCAATTCTCCGAGGTGAGTCCCTAGGCTCTGGCCTTCTTCCACGACTCTTATGTGCCATCCCCTATGGGGGATCTTTCCTTTTGCGATCAACCTGCACCTAGGCAGACGTCGTGGGGGCTTGCCTCTGAGATCCCTCATCTCTCCCCCTACGCACACTAAGAGCATCTTCTGCATTCATGTATTTCTGAGCCCTGAGAATGAGCTCAGCCATATCCTGCGGGGAGTCCTGTGTCAAACTGAACAATAGCGCTCCTGACCACAGGCCTGAGATGTACGCCGCCATGGCCATTTTATAGTCTGAACTTTCAATTTGCATTGCCTCCTGAGTAAAGCGAGTCGTGTACTCCCTCACAGACTCCCCTTTCCTTTGCCTAACAGACAGTAGGTAGGTGTCTGGCTTTCTGTACCTCTGACCTACTATAAAATGGCTGACAAATTTTTGACTCAACTCCTTGAAATTGCTAATGCACCCAGGTTTTAACTTGTTAAACCACATCTTGGCACTTCCCTTTAGTGTGACTGGGAAGGCCCTACACATGACTTCATCTGGCATAGATTGCAGAGTCATCAAGTTCTTATAGGTTTCCAAGTGATCCAGTGGGTCCGTAGTACCACTGAACGACTCGATTACCGGCATCTTGAACTTGGACGGTAATGGCAGATCTAAAACCCGTTGTGAAAATGACGAGTCAGTGGTCTGTACCAATTCTTCCACTGTAACCAGTGTTTTGGCTTGCACACGCCTTTGAATCCTGTCAATCTGTGATTGCATATCTGCCAAAAGATCTTCCTCTGGCCTCTCCAAGGGTGGTTTGGCCCCTCTGACTATTCCACTCGTTTGTGGATATTGGTGCTGGGACTGATCATCTGCTCTCCGTCCTTCATTCTTATCCGCACTCTCGTTGTTTCCTTCCAACTCCCGTGGGAGTACTCCGTGGATATCAACGGTTGGATTTTGGTTTACCCTATTCTGCTGGCCCTTCAAAGTCTGGTTTTCCTGGCGAACTTACTTTAAACTTTTTGTTAACAATTCTACTTGGCGTTACATGGCCAAGAACATCTTAGGAGTCATGGCTGAGAGATCTCTATGGTTGCTTCCTGCCATTGAACGAGTGTTGACCATCCAGAAATCTATCACCAATAAAAGATAAGTCGTTTCCCACAGACGGCGCCAACTGATGACACGATTTCTGGATCTTCTTCTTCTTGTTCTTGAGCCCTACACGAACAACCTTGACACCGGCGTGGTGCCTGCTAAATATCCTCCGACGCTCAATTCAGTTGTGTTTCAATAATGGGGAAAGAGAATTCAAAGAGAGTTAGGTTACAGAAAAATAATCATATCCGTTATCGGGTCTTCCTGAGCAATATATACCCCTCCTCTATTTTAGGAAGGCTTCCGTAATTCTCTACAACGTTTTCTTATCCATTATGTACGCTCCTGTAATTATAGGCTCATATCTCGCACTTCTATTTTGACCCCACAGATCTTCTATTTCAAATAATGAATAGGCGGGAAAGATTGGTTAAGGAATAAGGACTTGCGCTCGTGGTACTCAGCCCGGTGACTGATATCTTCCCATTATTGTTAGCTCTTCAGATGAGGTCCCAGTAATTAGGTCAGCGTATCTATGACCTCAGGGCCAACCTGAGGCCCTATCCGTGACACCGAGCTCTAAGCTCAGCACAATTTATCACTCTTAAAATAATATTTCAAATTAAATCTCGGAATCAAATTTTTTGTACAGACACGGCACAGGTCCACTCTGGGGTCACAACAGCCCTTGTTGTACCCCCTTCCCGAGTTGAGCTCTTCTACAATTCAAAATGAATTGTAGAGGCGTACAATATACATCCAATGGTTAAAATGCATTGAATAAAATAGAGTAAAATGAAAATAAAAAAAAACAATTTTAATCTTGCACCATTAGATGTGCATTGTAGGCACCAATGCATTGTGGAGGAGCGGCTCCCCCCTTCCCCTATCTTAACATGTATTTTAATTAAATATTCATGTGAAGCCTAAAATTAAGTTATTTGTGATTGCTGTGGGAACATATTTTAAATTGAGTTGTGAAACTTAATAGTACTATTTTTTTAGAATCTGAAATTTTAAAACTTCTCTTAAAATGTTTTGGAAATAAAAACTAAATTTACGAGTTCCACTGTTTTAGAGAGAGATTTTGGAACCACTTTATGTTCTCCAAATGAAAAAAAGACGCGTGTATGAACTTGTTGGCGGAGTCTTGGCTTGCAATTAATTCAAAAAGTAGCTTTTTGCTACCAACTGTGGGGTTGTGGCGGTGTCCATGTTATGTACTCAAGTCAAATGTGTGATGTGAACCCAAAGAAGAGATTTTAGAGCCCAAATGGAAGAGCTTAAGTTCAAGGAGCTAATAATTCATTCCAACTTCATTTGAAAGATTAAAAAATCATAAAATATTTAACTTAATTTGGTCATATAACAGAAAATTTCAAAGAGCGAATACAAGTTTTTTTGTCTGAAGTTTTAATGTCTACCAAATCTACAAAAAATGTTTCTGGAAATGAAAATTGAAAATTGGGGCATTGTGGTTTTCTTTTATAGTACCCTGAAAATCCCTTGGGCGCTATAAATACACCAAAAGGGAGACCAGACCGAGACGCACAGCAGAAATTCCACCCAATTTCTCTCTTCATCCCCAATTTCTCTCATTGTTTCTTTCTTCTTCCATAAACTCTCTTCTTCATATTCCATTTTCTACCTCTACACCCTACAAATTCCTTTCTTGAAACTCAAAATCCGGCTTCAGTTCTTCACATTCCTGCATTTTTCTCGGAACAGTGAACTTGAACTTTTTCCAATTGTATATTTGACAATCGTTTTTAGCACCAATTTTCCATCGTATATCAAGTAATTAAGAGTTCATACACCTACTTTAGAAGCCAGAGAGGCCAATTTTTCAGTACTTGTCTTTTCCCCTGCTCCGAAATGCAAGAAAACAAGACCTCATTCACATTCTCCAATGGTACCAATACTCAACCTTCTCTATCAGAAATCATATTAACAGGTGGCACAAGCACCTTGGATTCCATCTTCTCTCACTGCTCCCAATCAAACCCCATCACCCAAACTGTTTCAGAGCCCATAGGCTCCTGTGTTTATCTCCAGCAAAGAGATTTACTTCAAAAATTCTACCACGAAAACAGAGCAAATGCCTCAATTTCGCAAATTTCCCTATCCAACCCACTTCAAAACACTGTACACACCAGCAAGTACAACATTCAAAACAAGAAAAAGCTGTACAGAGGAGTGAGGCAGAGGCACTGGGGGAAATGGGTGGCTGAGATTAGACTCCCTCAGAACAGAATGAGGATTTGGCTGGGAACTTACGACACGGCGGAGGCTGCAGCATATGTGTATGATCGCGCAGCGTATAAGCTTCGCGGTGAATACGCACGATTGAACTTCCCGAATCTTCGCGATGCGACAGTGTTAGGGTTTGGGGATTGTAAGAGGTTGAGTGCTTTGAAGGGTGCAGTGGATGCCAAAATTCAAGCAATATGCCAGAAAATGAAGAGCGAGAAAGCTAACAAGAAAGGCAAACGAATTGGTTCTTTCGGGGGTAGAAGTCGTAATGATGCAGATGAAGTAGTAGTGAAGGTTGATTCATCTCCTTCGGTTGGTAATAACAG
The DNA here is from genome assembly GCA_002855965.1 of Monotropa hypopitys. NCBI lineage: Eukaryota > Viridiplantae > Streptophyta > Magnoliopsida > Ericales > Ericaceae > Monotropa > Monotropa hypopitys. The sequence goes on from NMUG010002591.1 coordinate 11,682, forward strand.
TTGTGGTGGTGAAATGGTATCACCAACTGAATCTGAAGATGGTGTGATTTGGAAAGGGGAAAATTCGACGGACTCCGTTTCCGGCCAGTGGCTCAAATCGGAGTCGGAAGGCTGCTCGCTGGCACACATGCCGTCCTTCGATCCGGAGTTGATTTGGGAGGTTCTAGCTAATTAGATTCTGGGGTTTAAGTCTTAAATCTTACTAATACTACTCGTAAGTGAACATGTCAAGAAGTGGTAATTGTAAATGGTATGAAATATATTTCTGGGAAATTTCACTACCTTGGTCCTTGTTTTAGATTGGAGGCATTCAAGGTTATTAGTACAAGTTTGTTTCGTCACTCCTCTGATATGCAGAGTGGGGATCCCCAACAAGAAATCTGTGGGAGAGTTGAGTTATTGAGCCTAATATTAGCTACCTATTTTATGTTCATTATATAATAATTTATTATTGAGTTGTTAGTATCTTATTATTCGTAGAATCTGTCGATACTCATTTTGGTTCAATTGCATCTAACTAGTAGTAGTAATTATACCTTGTTGAGATCTTGAGTTTCTCTGCTCCTTGGATAGGTTTCAGCATAAATTCAGTTCAGAACCTCTAGATGGTTTTGAAGCTGCTCTTTGGGAATCGAAGTGATTCAATTCAATATGGATTACTATCAAAAGAAGACTGCCATCGCACTTCAGTTCAAAAAATGTTGTGCCCCAACATTAAAAGTACCACGCTACGCCCCACCACAAGAGCTGACGAGAGGATCGGTAAATGTCTTATCCAATGATTCCGACATCATACTATTTGTCATGTGCGTATGCGCCCCCAGAAGGCTGAGTCCAGACTAGTGCATTTTATGCTCCATCTAGTGGGACTCGTACCGACTACACGAGGGTGTCCCGTGCAACTGGAATTACCCCAGTATGAAACTCATACTAATGGGCTAAACGTCGGGTGGTTGACACACATCATCATGGTAGTAGCAAGATTCGAACCCTAGAACTCTTGAATAACTCCAAGTTCCCTAGACCATCTTGCCTACCACTTCTGTGTGTATTTTTTTACCTAGCAACGCTTACTATGGTAATCTATTCTAATATATAAAAGGGGAGTAGTTTGGTGTTCAAAATTTTTGTCATCCTGTCAAGTTTTTTGTTACCAAATTACTCTCACTTCCACTTGCACACCCACAACATGGGTGGCCCAACTGCTTGTGATTATAAGAGTACATAAGAATCTATACCCAATACGCTTATGTATTTATCTCGAAGAACCAGGCAGAACTTTTCCGAAAGGTCTGGTGGCAAAAACATATATTAATAAAATAATTGAAATTATACCCTCTATGATGTAGAACAAGTGGCAATGGAGTTCCTTCGGCAACTGGATCCAGCAAAACCGGCGAAATCAGCAAAATCCAAGAAGCCGCAGACCTAATTCCCGAGCAGCTGGTTATCGATAACCACCCATGCATGGTTATCGATAACCCAACCTTCCCAGCCATCCAACCAAATTCCCGAGAAGTTGGTTATCGATAATCAGTTTCTCATGGTTATCGATAACCAAACTTCCCAGCCAAATTATCGAGAAGTTGGTTATCGATAACCTGCTAACCTGGTTATCGATAACCCAACATGCGTGGCCACCAAGTATCACTAGTTATCGATAACTAGATCTACATGGTTATCGATAACCACATTGGAGAATGAGGAGATGAGTGATGAGTTTATTTATTATAGTGTGTGACTTAGTGTCACAACCAAGCCTAAGAGGAGTAAGTTGATGTGCGCATCGCTTGTTTTCCAACACATGTCCGCCCGAGCCCGCGCTCGCGTCCGTAGCCCGTGGCTTAGTGGAATGTGGTTTAGTGGAATATGCCTTCGTGCCTGGAGTTAATCTTTTTGGGCAAAGTTCGTTTGGGCTTTGATAGGCTTGGTGACCCATAATAGATTATTAATTTTGGGGCAACCATTGTCACAACCCATCGGCCCAATGTCATTATGCATTGATTGGAATACGTATCGATTCGCATTCACAACCCTAGCAGATGAGTCGTTTGGAAACCGAATCACTTCGTTTACTGAAACGAATGGATCCACGAAAAACGTCTGAATTGAATACAGATTTGCTGACAATAAAATGGCTCTCTGTACTTTCAATCGACACACAGCGAAAAGCAGCAATCCTCTTCGACATCGTGATTCGAAGCTATATCTCTAGTTCGGTTCAATCTCAATATATTCGTCTCTACTCGAAAAAATACAGAGAGTCATACAGTCGCGTACATAGTTTGATAGTCGATCTAGTGGTAGTGCTACACTAGATGGAACACCGATTGTATCTTGGGAATCGGACGCCTACAAAACCTCGTACACTCGGTGGAGGAGACGAAATCAATTTAAGGCTACTGTGTTTAACACAAGCCTTCAGTGACATTCTCAGTCGTTTATGTTATTGTCGAAGTTTAAAAAATGGAAAACAACAATGAAGTTGCCAAAAATATTACGGCCAACCCGCTTGCACCCATCAATGCTACGCCTACCAATGGATTTTCTTAGGCCTTCGGGATCGGCATCCCTACCACCGTTTCTGGCACCCTTTCCGGTGAATCATGCGATTCGACCAAATAAGTTTAAGGGTCCAGATTTCAAAACGTGATAAAACAAAATGGTATTCTACCTCACGACTATGGGCCTTGCAAGGTTCTTGTCAGAGGCTGCACCTGTTGTCGCTGAGGATGACACGAATGTGCAGAGGCGGACTGCATATGACCAGTGGATTAGTGCGGACTTCTTATGTCGCAACTATGTGTTGGACGGACTTGATAATTCCCTTTACCGGATATATCAAGTGAAAAGACAGCCAAGGAACATTAGGAGTCCCTAGAGAAAAAGTACAAGGTTGATGGCGCTGGCTCTAGGAAATTCTGGGCCAGCAAAATGCTAGACTTTTTGATGGTGGACTCACGCTCTGTGGTGAGCCAGGTATAGGAGGACCAAGTGCTACTACAACATATACAAGGAGAGGATTTGCATATGGCTGAGTCATTGCAAGTGGCAACAGCTATCCACAAGTTACCTCGGTCCTGGAAGACATTCCGTGGATATTTGCAGCACAAAACGAAGGAGATGGCCTTCGAAACACCGGTGACAAAGTTGTGAATTGAGGAGGATAATGTCCAAAATGAGAGAAATTTGGGGGCTGATAAAGCCAATGTGATAGAGCACGGTCAGAGCTCTGGCTCAAGGAAGGGGAAGCCTTCCTACAAGGAGAAAAACAAGGCCGTTATGAATAAGCAACTAACAACTGGGAAGCTAAAACCTTTTGGTGGGATCTTAAAGAAACCCACTGCTCATTATAAGTTCCAGTGGAATTGCTACAACTGTGGTAAGCTAGGGCACAGATCAAATGAGTGCAAGAAGCCTAGGAAGCCCCGTCCCCAGGCTAATGTGACGGAGGAAATCTCCAATAACATCTCTATGCTCAACATAAACGCCATGGTCTTAGAAGTCTGTCTGTTGGCTTCTCATCCTAGGGAGTGGTGGATAGATAGTGGCGCCACACGCCATGTATATTATGATAAGGTAGTGTTCTCTACTTTCACCCCAATTACAAATGGTGATAAACTGTACATGGGGAATTCTGCAACATCTTAGGTTCGGGGAGTTGATACTGTGATACTGAAGCTGACTTCCAACGTGAATCTCACTCTAAATAATGTAATGTATATACCTGAGACCCGGAAGAATTTGGTATCCGGCTCTCTGCTGATAAAGCATGGACTCCTCTTTGTGTTTGAAGCGGATAAGGTGTTGTTGACAAAGGCAGGGGTATTTATGGGGAAGTGTTACATGATGGATGGTCTTTTCAAACTTGGTGTAATCTCTATTGTATCCCCACTTAAAATTAATGAGAATGATGCTACTCCTTCCGTTTACTTGCTTGAGTCTCCTTCATTGTGGCATGGTAGGTTAGGTCATGTAAATTACAATTCTTTGCGAAGACTAAGTAATCTTGACCATCTACCAAAATTCAAGGTTGATTCAACTCATATGTCACGCCCCGGATTTTTTTTTAAACCATTTTTTTGACATAAATAATAAACTTTTAAATTGGGG
>NMUG010002592.1:0-15793 GCA_002855965.1 Monotropa hypopitys
GTGTTGAAGGGAAATATTATTCCTTGATGTGTTAGAGTCTTTCTCCCGTGCTTTGGGTGTCTAGACTTGGTTTGAGAGTCTATGAGTGAAGTCTTGGTAAGTGGGAATAGTCCCCGAATGTGGTAGCGATTGGCCTAGCCTTCCTTGATATCGTTAAGGTGGTAGGCATTGAAAGAATTGTTGGTCTCCCTTGATATCGTCAAGGTTGAGTTGTGACTTGACTAATTAACAAAATTGATTCAACACACCCAATGAACGACAAATATGGAGGATGTGCCCTACGAGGGCTACTCGTACTCAATCTTAAATCCAGAACTTATGAATCACCAATGTAATAGAATTGAATGGAAATGAAATCAAAGGGTAGCGGGGCCCTCCCAAGTAATTGGGGAACGTCGAAATAATATATGTGGGAATAGACTAATGATGGGATTCCCTGGATGGTCGCTTTATCCACGACATTGTGCACAATGGGGTAGCGTAGCCCTCCCGACGAGTTGGGGAATGACGGAAGGGAAATGATAGTGTGTTGATGAGCCACTATACCAGACCCACTTTATTAATCACTTAACTCTGTGGGTATAGTCAATGTGGAGGAAATGGTCATTCCTGGTACTCATGTTAAATTCGTCAATGTGGAGGAAATGGAGGCACCTGGTACTCATGTTGACATATCTCATTAGGGTTGAATGGTTGGTCTAAACCACTTGATTGAACTCTAACAATGCAATATGATTACTCCCTTGTTTTGACGAGGTTGAGAGAATTGAAAAACTTACCTCAATCATTCAAATATCTCAAAATTATGTGTGAACCTAATCTATAACAACGTCTATGGTTGGAAGAAGATTTAAAATGAGTTGGGAGGTTTGGTCTTGGTGTTGTGATTCTTTGGGCCCTTCCAGTGGGCCTTGGTAGTCGTCTTAGTTGTCTTACCCTAGTAGAGGAGGTTCAGGCTTGTGTTTGGGTCGTAGTCTACATTGATTGAATTTTGGAGATTGTCTCTTTGTGTCCGTTGCAGTTTTGGAGGATTAGAGTATGCCTTTGGTCAGTGAGGCACTTGTATCCATTGCACACTGAGGATGCATTTGCGTGTCTTTAGTCTTATTCCCCTTTTCTGTCTTTGCACTTCTTGTATGCGGACACTTGGGCTCCCACCCACCTTGTGCATGTTTGATAGTAGTTAGAGGTTTCCTACTGAGCGCGTGGATAACTCAGACCCCCTTTCCCCTTTCCCCTAGTGTTCTGTGTTGTAGGGTTAGGAGGACTCGTCGATTGGAGTTCTTGGAGTAGCTGCTGGACTTCCTGTGGAGGTTGTCTTTCCTTTGCACTTTTAGTTCTGTTTCTCTTTGTAGACGTTGTAGTCAGCTGTTGTACTTTTGTTCTTCCGCTCTCTTGTACTCTTCTATATCACTGTACTATTTTTAGTGGATTCTCTTTACTTGTTGGATGTCTCATGGAATTGATAATTTGGGTAGTGAGTTTCTTCTTATCCTTCTTATATTTTTAAAAAAATGATTTAAAATTTTTGGGGTGTTACAGAGTTCTTCGAGGGAAGAACAAATTGGCAGTGTTCAACTTCTTGGAGCGGTCACCAAGAAGAACGGGAAGAAGGATGCAACAAGGAGCATCAAGAAGAAGGACATGTTGTACGCGGAGGTGAAGGTGAACGGGAAGCCTTCCAAGGTATTGATCGACACAGGAGCCACACGCAATTTTGTCAGTGCGAAAGGACCCAGGAAGTTAAGCTTGAAGTTGAAGCAGGACAAAGTTTGGTCAAAGCCAGTGAATGCAGATGCCAAGCCAATCCACGGAGTTGTCTGGAGTGATGACATTACCATTGGGAGTTAGACGGGACATGCAGAGTTCTCGGTGATCGAGATGGATGATTATCCGATGATGCTTGGGATGTACTTGTTAAGGAAGTCATGTGCAATACCTATCCCCTACATGGCGGAGATGCTTTTGCTTTCTGGGGAGAAGCCCTGCACGGTCCCTTTGGTGGGATGGAGTCAACTACAGAGGGAGAATTCGCTTGCATCAGTGCAACATGTGGGGAAGCACGACAAGGGCAAAGATGTGATCGTGGATGCTTCGCCAAGTTCAAGTGGCTCGAAAGGGATGAAGTCTTACCTCGATGTGCTATGTGGTATTAGCACGACGTGATGAGGACGTCACGAATCAGGTGGGGGAGTGTGTCACGGACTGCCAACTATGTGACACTGAAAGCTCTTATAGTTGGGTTTGATAGGCTTGGAGATGGTTCTAGGACATCGTGGAAGGTTCTGGAAGGTTCCGGACGGTCCTAGTCAAGCCTGGAGACTTCCGAAAGTGTCCGGAATATTGAAGAAGCCGGAAGCAGCTGGATAATTCCGGAAATGTCTAGAATATTGGGGAAGGAGCTGGATGCATTTGGAGAGTTCCAGAAGGGTCCAGAAGAGTGGATTATTCTAGAGTAGTGTAGGACTTCTATCTTTGTACTATAATTGTGTAGAATATTATAGGACTTAGTAGAATGTTGTAGAACTCTAGAATGTTACTAGAAGTTCCTCGGAGGCCTATAAATAGGTTGAGGAGCTCATTTGTGGATTCATCTTGGGAGAGCTCAATTGGTAGCCAAGTGAGATATCTTGGGAAAGATCTTGAGAGCGTCTTGTATACTTGTACATTGTATTCATTGAGTAAAGAGCTTCTTTACCCATATTGTCTTGCCTACTTATGAGTGTGTGTGTCTAACATGTGTGCTTGGGGTGTGTTATCTTGGAGGGAAGACTGTATTAGGTAATTGTGGGGATATTCACCTAATTGCCGCACGGAGCTCAAGCAAGAAGTCTTGGGCCGTGACACCGGGTTCTTGCATGTAGCATAAATTGTGACAGCTAATCAGCAATTGACAGATTACAGAGCAAGTCATCGATATAATTTCATTAGGCAATTGCTCTCACATGGTGTTGTCATACTTGACTATATAATGTTAAAGGACAATATTGCGGATCTACTAACCAAAGGGTTAACCCGAGAGTTAGTTGCCAAAGTATCGAGGGGAATGGACCTTAAGTCCAAGATGAATAAATATGTCTTGATGGAAACCCAACCTAATTAACTAGAGATTCCAAGATCTAGGTTCAAAGGGACAACTAAATCATGTCCATCTTGTGGTGTCACCAAGGAGTTTACACTCATGCTCATTCCTATAGTGTAAACAATAATAGAAACGAAATCAGGTCGATCTATGTTCTTAATGCCTCTTATGCATTGTTATGCATATCAGAGTATTATGAAATACTTTTTGTTAAGAGGTCAACTATGTGAGTGTGGAGTGGGGCAACTTCTATAAGAATTTAGAGGGGAAAATCTCGAATAAACACTTGCAGAACCAAGTGACGTGTTCATAGTCAAAACGAACACAAACAATGAGAACTAAGCTCTGTTAGGAAAGGTTCCGTGTTGTCTATTGTCTCATTTTACACAAACGGCGAAACTGTTCACGACCAAATCTTCACTGGTCTGCCAGTAATATCCCATAGGCCATCGCAATGGAAGGTTCAAAGTCAAAAGTTACTTATCCTTTACAGGACTGATCCGTTGTGCTCTTCTCTCTCTCTCTCTCTCTCTCCGAATCTTCATGGTCTCTATCATTGTTTTCAGTTTTAATTCTTCCAATATCATTCATGTAGAGGATTGTTGAAAAAACTTGGGGTTTCACCAATTTTTGTGGATTTTGTGAGACTTAATCACCATGATTTGAACACCGATTGAGGTAGTGCTAAATGGATTCGGATACTCCTATGCTAGGGTTCGATCCGGTGAAATAATGATCAAAATCCATTGAGAGTTAAATGAGATATTGTCTTATTAAGTGGGTGGATTTACATAGTCTTGTGTGCGGTGTAATTGTTACATCCCACATTGAAAAGTGGAAAACCCCTAGATCTTTTGGTGCCATTCAGGGATACAATAACACCCCACCTACCATCTCTTTAATGGTTAAATCCTCCATTAATACATCATAATTTGTATAGTGAATGTGCTTATTAATAGGGATGACAACGGGTCGGATTGGCTCGGGGTTTTCCAAAACCCCGACCCGAACTCAGAATATATTATCCTACTAGAACCCGATCCGAAACCCGTTCAAGTTTTCACTTTATCAACCGAACTCGTACCCATTGGGACTCGGGTCGGGTTTTCATCGATCCGGAAAAAAATCCAAAAAACTTGAAACTCGCTCTATACTCGATCCGAACCCAAAATTTCTAATGCAAATTTGGGAAAATTAAATATATATATTATATTATATAAATAAATATATATTATAATTCCACTTCAAGTGAGGGATCCCCATCTATATGAGTTTATGGACTTTTAATACTGGCCATTAGATTCATCCAAGAGTTTATATTGTAGTACACTTTAATGTGTTAAAAATAAGGATGAGTGGTCAGGATTAAAAGACCACAAACTCATTTAGATGAGGATCCCTCACTTGAAGTGGACTCTATAAATATATTATATATTTGGATCAGGTTCGGGTCAGATTTGGATCGGAATCACCAAGACTCCTACTCGATCCGAAATCCGTCGGGTTTTAAAAACACTGATCTGAACACGCACCTACGGGTAAAAAATTGGGTAAAACCTGCTTCGATCGGTTCGGATCGATCGGGTATCCATCGGGTTCGGATCCAGTTATCATCCCTACTTATTAATAACCTTGTGTGATTAAGGGTCACAACAAAGTCTAAAGGAAACTAAGATGAAGCTTGCTTCGGAAATTTACCTACACACGGACTTCCATTGCCCGGCTAGCCGCATGTGCCCGGGTTTAACATAAATTGTGATAGTCAATCAACAATTGACAAAACACAGAGCAACATGTATAATGGAAAGTCATGACATATTTGTCGTTGACATAATTTTATTAGGCAATTGCTCTCACATGGTGTTGTCACACTTGACTATATAAAGTCAAAGACAATATCGCGTATCTGCTAACCAAAGGGTTAACCCGTGAGCTAGTTGTCAAAACATCATGGGGAATGAGCCTAAAGCCCAAGACAAATAAAGATATTTGATTGAAATCCAACCTAGTTGACTGGGGATCCCAAGATCTAGGTTCAAAGGGACAACTAAATCATGCTCATCTAGTGGTGTCACTGAGGAGTTTACACTCCTGCTCATTCCTATAGTGTAAACAGTGATGGAAACGAAATCATGTTGAGTTACGCTCTTAATAACTCTTACGCATTGGTATGCCGAGTAGAGTATTATGAAACTCTTTGTTAAGAGGTCACATATGTGGGCGTGGAGTGAGGTCGTTTCTATAAGAATTTAGAGGACATTATTCTCGAATAAACACTTGCATAACCATACAACGCATTCATGACCAAAACAAACACAAACAGTGAGAACTAAGCTCTATTAGGAAAGGTTCCGTGTTGTCTATTGTCTCGGTTTATACGAACGACAGAATAGTTCAAGACCAAATGTTCACTGGTCTGCCAGTAATACCCGATAGGCTATCACAAGGGAAGGTTTAAAGCCAAAAGCTACATATCCTATGCAGAACTGACATTGTGCTCTTCCTCTCTCTGAGTCTTCATGGTCTCTATCGTTGTTTCCAGTTTTAATTCTGCCAATGTCATTCATGTGGGAGATTGTTGGAAAAAACTTAGATTTTCACCAATTTTTGTGGATTATGTGGGATCCAAACACCGATTGAGATAGTTCGGAGTCGGTTCGGATACTCCTATGCTAGGGATTTGATTCGGTGAAATAATGATCAAAATCCGTTGAGAGTTGAATGAGATAGTTTAATTAGTGGGTGCATTTATATAGGTTTGTGTGCGGTGTAAATGTTTATATCTCACATTGTAAAGTGAAAAAATAGTGAATGTGCTTATTAATAATTTTGTGTGATTAAGGATCACAACAAAGCCTAAGGAGAAACTAAGACGAAGTTCGCTTCAGAAAGTTATCCATGCTCACGCTGCTGCCGCCCATCCGTGCCTGCGCCCGGGTCTGGGTTCCGGATTATGGGTCCGTGCCTTATGGGTTTGTGGAAGTATGCCCCATGCCACATGGCTTCGTGAGTTAGGGGAATATGTCTGGAACGGACCTAATCTTTTTGGACCAAATTCACTACGGACTTTATGAACTGGTTTTGTGATGGGTCTAGTCTTACCAGCCCATGACCCGGGATCCAACCCATTTCTGCGGCAGCCAAAGAGACTGAGACTCTTGGCCTTCCCCATCAGTTAACCTGCTGCAATTGCATTCACTGCAAAAAACAGCTGCAGTCATGACAGGTTTGATGGTAGCCATCAGCTGGAGGGTCACCCTACAGGATAAATACTGACTTCTGCTTCCAGTTTGATCATTGAAAAATTCCATTGCACTTCCTCCAATTCCAGTACTGTCTTTCAGAGAGAGATCAGTACAGAGAAAGCAGTTCGACAGGCGTTCTGAACCAGTGCTGCTCAGAGCCGCGTACCGGTTGTATCCTGGGAACCAAACGTTGACTACATCCTCAAACACTCCGTGAGGCGGCACTAACAGTTTAAGGACACTGCAATTATCGCAGAACTCCGGTTTTCCGTTTTGACTACTGCTTCATTTCGTTCTTACTTCCCTCTGTTTACGTTAATGTAATTCTGCTCTTATTGTTTGTGCTATTTTCTGTTCATTTTCCCTCCACTATTGTTAGTTTTCTTGGAGACATTCAACTTAAATCAAATGGAAAAGGTGTGGTAGTCTACAGAATATATAAAGTATGTTTGAAAGCGATTGAACAAATCTGCACTCCCTCACATGCAGCTCGGTAGCAGACGAAGGTAAATGTATGGATTGATTGATGAGTCGACTCGAGGCAACAAAGACCTTTCTCTGATTATGATTTTTTATTTGGTAATTAGAACGCGATATGGCGGGTTTGAACATTGTTCCCAAATATTGGGATCATAGCAGTTCCATTGGCATTTAATGAATCTAGTGGTGTGCTAATTATGATCTCGGAGCTGTCTATTGTACTAATTATCTCTTACTGCAAGTTCTCTCAAAATGAATAGATATATAGTTGATAAAGGATAATTAGAGGGCTTTTTTCATCGTTAATACATGTTTCAATACCGATAGTATAGAAGTGTTGATGAATGTAAAGTGTAGGTTTAACGCTATTGCTGGGTTTTATTTTCCAGGTGCCTCTTAGTAGGAAACAATGCTTATTGTTGATCTCAGCAGGGTCATTATCCCACTTTTTCTTAGACCACTTGTTTGAGGTAATATTTTGAAGTTGCTATGCTAGTCTTCTGCTGTTGACCTTGAAATTGAAATGTTTTGAGTACATTTTTCTTGATTTTTCTAAATGAAACTGATGCGTATAATAGGCAGGGGCTGGTCATGTTTTGGAACATTTTGAGGTGGCTGAGATTTAGTAGGGTTAAGTTTTATGCTGTTGCAAAATTATACGGATGCTTAATCAATTGTTGCCTATGGTATTGCACTGTCATGGAGACAATTTTAATTACAAAAACATGGAATCCTTTTGTTAAATGTACAAAATTTTTCCCTTTTCACTTCTCCTCACTTGAATCATCATCCCTCGTTATTCGTTTTTTGCTTTCACTTTTGAGCATGATGGTTGTTATAAAATAAGGAGAGCAAGAAAAGTGTATAGGGTGTTAACTAACCCTAACACAAAAACTCTTATTTATATAATATATTGTCATGCTACAATACTTGACTAAGCAACGTGGGACAAAATCTAACATATTATTCTAATACTCCCCCTCAATCTGGAACATAAATATCGCAAAATCCCAGCTTGTTACTTGACAACTCCAAACGTGGTTTAAACACAGATTTGGTGAAAATATCAGCTAACTGAGCTCCTGTAGACACAAAAGTAGTAGCCAACACACCACCATCTATCTTTTCTCAAACAATGTGATGATCTACTTCAATATGTTTGGTTCTCTCATGAAACACTGGATTTGAGGCGATATGTATTGCTGCATGATTATCACAATACATCGATATGTAAGGGATCTCACAAGTTGTGGGATCTCACAGTACACAAAAACCTAACTCTTCGAGTAAAGCTCACAACCATACAATCTCACAAGTTGTATGAGTTATGGCTCGGTACTCTGCTTCAGCGCTGGATCTTGCAACAACCGTTTTCTTCTCTCTCTTTCAAGTAACGAGATTGCCACCGATAAAAGTACAGTACCTGGTTGTTAATCGCATATCAGATGGTGATCCTGTCCAATCAGTATCGATAAAGGACTCAACACTCAAATGACCATTAGACCGATAAAACAAACCACGTCTAGGATGAGCCTTAAGGTAATTCACAATGTGAAGACAAGCTTCCCAATGTGGAAGATGAGGAGAAGACATAAACTGGCTCACCACACTAACAACTAATGAGATATCGGGGCATTTACTAGTAAGATAATTCAACTTGCCAACCAAGTTGTGATACTGGTCTGGATGAGGAAATTGTAAAAATATTGTATATTTGGTATATCCCATATTTTAGGTAGAATATGATTAGCACAAATTAGGGATATGATTTGCTTGATCAGTGTTAGAATTGATTAGATCTTTTGGCTATTTATAGACAACCTTGTAAGTGTAATATTTATTCGGTAAATACAATATTATTCCAGATTTCACATGGTGTCAGAGCCCCCTCTTTTTTTAGAACCTTAAGTCTGCAAGTCTGTCGCTCTTTCCCTTAGCCGTCTGAAAAATTGAAAACCCTAAATCTCACTAGAACCAGCGCCACAGCCTCTCGCCAGAACCAGTGCCACAGACCTCTGGCCCCTCGCCACACCACAGTCCCTCACCACACCCCCAATCTTTTTCCAGCCATCAGCGACCCCAGACGACGACTCGTCTCTGACCCTTGACGACTCTTTTTCGACCACCTGCGACCATCTCCGGAGTCCGGGGAGCCCTCTTTGACATCCGACGAGCCTCTTCTATCTCAGATAACCTGCAGAAAACAAGTGCTGAGAAGTAAGATACTGCAAGCTGAATTACCAGAAAAACGAGGCTTGTTTTACCGGAAAACTAGGCTTGCTGTGAAAAATTGAGGAAAAATTGAACTGCTATTTCCGAAAAAGCCAATGCGAATTTCCAAAAATACAAGCTTCTACTGAAAACATTTTGCTGCTGTTGGGAATTTTGCCGAGGTATATTTCCAATTTTCTCTTGCATTTAAATTTTGGCGGCCTTTGGTGAAGGTCTTAATTGTTGCTGTAGTAATAGTAATTCTTTGTTGTTGATTGATTCTGTAGCGAGGAGGGAATTTGTATGTGGAGTCGTGGAAAGTGTAACAGATTAATTATGCATAATTATGATCGTGTTTTTGTTGAACCAAATCATTCTGAACATTTTGATAACACCATGGAATTTCCAAACAATCTACCAAATCCTTAGAATGTCCAACAAATCAATAATGGCCGAAGTGGAATTAATGGACAGAATAATCAAAGACCAATGGATCAATACATTGAGGAAGAAATCAGAAGTAATCATAAAAACTACCAAGGGAGAACTATGGGAGATTATTTGAATCCGGCTAGAACCACAACACCTTCTTGCATTATATTACTTGTGGTGGCTAGAGAATTTGTAGTGAGACCTAGTCTTTTACAGGATCTCCCACATTTTCATGGCATAGAAAATGAAAATTCATATCTTCATGTGAAGGAATTTGAAGAAATAGTGAGGACAGTGTTAGAACATAAGTATAGAGAGGAATTTGCATACATGAAGTTGTTTCCATTCTCATTAAAAAACAAAGCAAAGACACGGCTCAATTCATTGAGGCCAATGTCTATTACTTGTTGGGGGGATTTTATTAAGAGATTTCTTTAAAAAGTTTTTCCTTACACATAGTACGATTGCCTTGGAAAAACAGATTCAAAATTTTTCTGAAAAACCAAATGAATCGTTCTCTCAATGTTGGGAAAGATGTAAGGCCTTGCTAACTTCTATTCCCCATTGCGGCTATGAGTCATGGCAACTCGTGAGCTTTTTCTATGAGGGAACAACTCCTAAGACTAGGCAATTCATAGAAATGATGTGTAACAATGAGTTTTTAAGTAAAGACCCTGAGGAAGCCATGAAGTATTTTGAACACTTGTCTGAGAATGCCCAATCATGTGACACTTCTGATCCTAATGATAGATCTAGAAACACCAATGTGAGTCAACCTAGTGGGGATGGTAAATACTCTTTGAGCAATAATGAGGATCTTTATGCTAAAATCTCTCAACTTACCAGAAAAATTGAGCAATTGGAAGTGAGAAAGGTTAATGCAGTGGTTGTTCAACCTAGAATTGAGGAAGCATGCACTATTTGTAACACTCATGATTGTCCTACGATCCCTGTTTTCAAGGAGATTCTAAACGAACAAACTTCTGTTAATGCTGTAATGCAACATCAACAACCAATACAACAAAGAAAAACATTCAATTCTCCCTATTCCGGGACTTACAATCCGGGAGGGATGAATCATCTGAATTTCAGTTGGAAGAATGCAAATCAGAACAACAATGTTGTACCACAGAACCAAAATCAATTTCAATCTCAGAATCACTTTCAAAACCAGAACCAATTCCAATTTGCAACTCATCAAGGAGTAAATCCGTATGAAAATCAAAACCACCCACCTTCAAACTTTCAAGGACAAGTTCCTCATCAAACACAAGGTGTCAGGTATCAAAATCAACAAGGGAATATACCTCCAATTGCTTATAATTCACCACATAAGCGAAATTTGGAAGAACAGTTGGTACAATTCATGCAAAGTACCAAGCAAGATATTGGAGATCTCAAATCTCAATTCACCAAACTGAACATCACAGTGGGAATTTTACAGCAAAAAAAGGGAAGTTCCCAGCTCAACCTCAACACAATTTGAAAGGCCAAAATTCTGTGGAAAATGTACCCTCTAGTAGTTCAAAATTTGAAGATGTTAAATCTATTGCAACACTACGGAGTGGGAAAACATTGAACTTAACAACGTGGAAAATCAAAACGAAGTGAAGAACAAAGTGAAGTTAACAAGAGAAGAAAGGGGAAGGAAGTTGTGAGTGAAAATGAGTGAATGGAAGGAAAGATAAACAAGAAGTGGAAGTTGAACCTTGTTCTATTCCAGCACCTTATCCTCAAAGATTAAAACCAATGCCAAAATTGAACCAACAAGCTAAAATCTTTGAGTTGTTCAAACAAGTAAAAGTAAACATACCTTTGTTGGATGCTATTAGACAAGTCTCATCTTATGCCAAAATTTTGGAAGACTTGTGCACTATTAAGAGGAGGATGAATGTGTCGAAACAAGCTTTTCTCACTGAACAAGTGAGCTCTATCTTGCAATCTAGCACCCTTCCCAAGTATAAGTGTGACACTCAGGATGAATCTTGAGCCCACAGGAAGGACATAATAGTCCTATGTGGGGGAGATTGCAGTGGGTGGTTATGGGTTCCACATCGTTTGGTGGATGTAAGTTGTGTGTGCTATAAATATTAGATTATAAACCTACCTTGCACAAGGCCTTTTAAAGCCATGCGAGTGTCAAATCTCATTGGAACTTCCCAGTTAAGCGTGCTCGTCCTGGAGTAGTCCAAGGATGGGTGACCCCCTGGGAAGTCCACTGGGAGTTGACGGCCAAAGCGGACAATATTGTGCAAGGCGGGAGCGGGTCATTATATATGGTATCAGAGCCTGCACCAACCGGAAATGTGGGACCAATGAGGTCTTGACCCCACACACGGGGACGTGTGTTCCTAAGTGGGAGAGATTGAGACACCTAGGATGAATCTTGAGCCCACATGAAGGACATAATAGTCCTATGTGGGGGAGATTGCGGTGTGTGGTCGTGTGTCCCACATTGCTTGGTGGATGTAAGTTATGTATGCTATAAATAATAGATCATGAACCTACCTTGCACAAGGCCTTTTAAAACCGTGCGGACGTCAAATCCCATTGGAACTTCCCAGTTAAGCGTGCTCGTCCTGGAGTAGTCGAAGGATGGGTGACCCTCTGGGAAGTCTACTGGGAGATGGCCGCGAAAGCGGACAATATTGTGCAAGGCGGGAGCGGGTCATTACAATAAGGACTCGGGATGTCCTACTATTTCTATCACTGTTGGGGAGGTTAATCTTGAAAGAGCATTGTTTGATCTTGGTGCTAATGTGAACCTGTTGCCGTACCACATTTATGAATCGCTTGACCTTGGTGACCTAAAACCTACTTCAATAACATTACAATTTGCTGATCGGAGGGAAAAGAGGCCAAGGGGAGTGATAGAGAATGTATTGATTCAAGTAGACAAGTTCTATTATCCTGTTGATTTCGTGGTTTTAGATACACAACTGGCCGCTAATCTCAAAACACAAATTCCAATCATTCTAGGACACTCATTCTTGGCCACTGTCAATGTTTTAGTTAATTGTAGAATGGATGTTATGCAACTTATCTTTGGAAATATGAATGTTGAGCTCAATGTTTGTAAACAATCGGGTGATGATGAGGATGCTTTTGAGGTACGTAGCATTGAGACTACTTCTTTTGCCGGAAGTAGTCTATATAGTTACCCTCTTGAATCTTGCCTTGTGAATGCCGGGGCAGAGGACCACATTCCATCCCCGGAGGAAATAGAAATGGTGAATTATTTCAATCATGTGGACACTTATTCTTTGAATGGTTGGCTGCCCAAGTTTGAAGAACTTACACCAAGTGAACATCTCATTCCTTCAAATGAACAGCCACCTAAACTTGAATTGAAACAATCGCCTTCTACTTTAAAGTACGCTTATTTGGGCACGGGGGAAAACTCTTCCCGTTGTCATTTCTTCTTTACTCACTGAAAAACAAGAGGAGGCATTGTTAGACGTGTTAAAGAAACATAAAAATACTATTTGGTGGACCATTGTTGATTTAAAGGGCATTGATCCCTCAATTTGCACTCATAAAATCTGTTTGGAAGACAGCATAAAACCAGTGAGGCAGCGACAAAGAATTAAACCCAAACATGAAAGAAGTGGTGAGGGTTGAAGTGTTAAAACCTTTGGATGTATGAATCATTTACCCTGTGCAGGTTGTACCTAAGAAAGCCGGAGTGACGATTATCAAAAACGAAAACGATGAATTGATTCCCATAAGAGTTGTCACCGGTTGGCGTGTATACATTGATTACAAAAAATTAAACACGTGTACTAGGAAAGATCACTTCCCACTTCATTTCATTGATCAAGTTTTAGAGAGAGTGGACGGCCATGAGTTCTATTGTTTCTTGGATGGATATTCGGGGTATAACCAGATTGAAATTGCTTTGGAAGATCAAGATAAAACCACTTTCACATGTCACTTTGATACCTTTGCTTACCGGCGAATGCCATTTGGATTGTGCAATGTCCCGGGTATTTTCAACGATGCATGATAGAGAATTTTCAGTGACATGCTAGACAAGATTGTAGAGGTCTTTATGGACGATTTTCAGTGTATGGAACTTCATTTGATCATTGTCTCTACAATCTTGATCTTGTTTTGGAGAGATTGTGAGGAGAAAAACCTGATTTTAAACTGAAAAATTGTCATTTCATGGTTACAAGTGGTATTGTTTTGGGTCACATTGTGCCTTTTAGAGGTGTTGAAGTTGATAAAGCTAAGATAGACATCATTTTCAATCTCCCAATTCCTAAATCTGTGAAAGATGTTTGTTTATTCTTAGGCCATGCCAGTTTTTACAGGAGATTTATTCAAGGTTGTAGCTCTATTTCGAAACCGCTGTGCAATCTCTTAGCTAAGGATACTCCATTTTTGTGGTCAAATGATTGTGATAGGGCATTCTTTTCCCTTAAGGAGATGCTTACGTCACCACCTATCATGAGACCACCGGATTGGAGTCTTCCTTTTGAGATTATGTGTTATGCTAGTGATTTCGCCATAGGTGTTATTTTAGGGCATAGAAGAGAAAAGGATCCGTGTGTGGTGTACTATGCTAGCCAGACTTTAAACGATGCTCAAATGAATTACACCACCACGGAGAAAGAACCTTTGGCAGTTGTGTTTGCTTTAGATAAATTTAGGTCATACATTTTGGGATCACCGATTGTTGTCTTCACCGATCATTCCGCCTTGAAATATCTTTTGACCAAGCAAGATGCCAAGCCTAGACTCATTTGGTGGATCCTACTTCTGCAAGAATTTGATATCACAATAAAAGATAAAAAAGAGTTGAAAATGTAGATGCCGACCACGTTTCACGCTTGACCTTTATTGAACATGAGCCCACACTTCCCATTTGAGATTCTTTCCCGGACAAACACTTGTTCTTTGTTAGAACTTGCCCATAGTATACTGATTTGGTTAATTATTTAGTCACGGGCAAGATTCTGGAAAGTTGGGATAAGCAAGAACGATCTAAATTTTTGAGAGAATCCAAGAAGTTTTTCTTTTGATGACCCATACTTGTTTAAATCCTGCCCTGATCAAATCATGAGAAGGTGCATTCCTAATAATGAATTTCAAAGTATATTATCTTTTTGTCACTCCGGAGTTTGTGGGGGTCATTTTTCTATAAAGAAAACTGTTGCTAAAGTGTTACAATTTGGTTTTTATTGGCCCTCATTGTTCAAAGATGCTTACACTTATTGCAAATCACGTGGCCCATGCCAACAGTTAAGAAGTATGACTCGTAGAAACATGATGCCTTTGAACCCCATTCTTGTGAATGAAGTTTTTGATTGTTGGGGTATTGATTTCATGGGTCCATTTCCTATGTCAGTCGGCCATTTGTACATTTTGTTAGCCATAAATGGTGTGTCGAAGTGGGTAGAGGCTATCCCAACTAGGACCAATGACCATAAGGTTGTTGTGAGATTTATCAAAGAGAACAGTTGGTCTAAATTTGGGATGCTTAGGGCCATGATTAGTGATCAAGGTAGTAACTTTTGCAACAAACTATTTGGATTCCTCATAGCCAAGTATAACATAACGTACAAAGTGTCTACAACTTATCACCCACAAACAAATGCACAAGCCGAACTTGCCAACAGGGAAATAAAGCATATTCTTGAGAAAACCAGCAACCCTAATCGTAAGGATTGGCCACTTCGGTTGACCGATGCCTTATGGGCGTACCGGACATCGTATAAACCATTTTGGGTATGTCACTCTATCGGTTAGTCTATGGGAAGGCGTGTCATTTACCTGTTGAGATGGAACACCGGGCATATTGGGCACTCAAATTTAAATTTCAATCTTTCTGCTTTCGAATCCAATAGGAAGCTTGACCTGATTGAATTGGAGGAATTGAGAAATGAAGCATATGAGAACTCTCACATTTATAAGGATAGGGTTACGACATTGCATTACAAGATAATATCTAGGAAAATCGTTAAACCCAATCCAAAAGTCCTTCTGTACAATGCTAGACTGCATTTCTTCCTGAATAAGTTGAGATCTAGATGGTGTGGTCCATTTGTTGTGACGAGAGTTTTTCCTCACGGGGCTGTGGAAATTGAGGACACCACTAATGATTATCTTTTAAAAGTGAATGGGCAACGTTTAAAACCATTTTTGGAGGATTTTTCCCAAGAAGAAATTGTGGAGGTGTTGTTGGATCCAATCTATGAAGATCCATCAACAGTTTGAATCAGAAATAAGAATCACACTACTATAAATAATTTTCTTTTAGTAATTTGTAGAGTTTTTCTTATGCTAATTGTTACCGTTTTTCTGTGTTTGCTATTTTCCGAAATGTAGAAGGTAGGTT
>NMUG010002593.1:0-15793 GCA_002855965.1 Monotropa hypopitys
GTCAATTTGTCGGTCATTGGAAACCCTTAGCCTATTAAGGACTTAACACACTTGAAGTCACTTTTGATATTGCCACTTAATGAAAATAAAATAATATCTAAGAATATTGTTAGCCTCCTTTAAATCCCTATGGATCCTCATGCATGCAATATATGTTTATTTCTGTACACCAGTACGCACCCACGACTATCATACATACCACTTGTTTAGATTTTTATACTAGGCGTTTGCCTAACTCTCTATTTTTAGGTGTGGAGATCATGCTTGACTTGGAGTTGGAGTCCAAGGACTTGAGGAGTTTGGAAGGCATCATTTGGTAGTTTATGATCTTTCCTTTTATTGTAATTGTATTTCTTTCTTTTTATAAACTTGTACGCAAATATTTGATTTGTAAAGAAATGACCCTCATTTGGGGTTTGTATGTAAAGTGTGTCATTCATTCAATTAACATTATTATGGGTTAGTGATAAGTGGTTTTTTTTATTTTATCTCTTGATGCCTTCTTTTCCTCTCTTTATTCATATATCAAAAAATAGTTTAAATTTTCTAGGTTGTTACAACGACCTCCCCTATCGGTATCGACACAAATAATACACAATCCAATGGCATACATGGCATAAACAGATATCCACAAATAATGTTCCGATAAAAGAGTGCATTGATCCATGATCTATCAGTACTCTAACAAATCGATCAAAAATAGTAACAGTACCTAATACGACATCTCGTGAAGCCTCTGCCACTTACGACATTGAATGTATCAAACAAATGTTGTTTGACATAAGCAATAGCAGCAGAATTAGATCCGGGGATGATCATATCATCAAAATAGAGAAGCAAGATAACAAGCCCATTGGTGGTGTAAAGTGTTAACTCCTACAAGATCATTCTTATTCTTTCTTGTTGAACAAGGTGTTAATCCTTGTGTAGGTTGGAGACCACTCTTGAAGGTCTCAAGGGATTGTAAACGGTTGGAGGCCATCACTGAAGGCTCTCACTTTGCACTTAGGGTATCACTTGTGTGGTAGCCCGTTTTATTAGTGGAATCTTTCACACATTGTAAAAGAAGTGGATGTAGGTAGAGAGTATATCTCTCTCTATTGAACCATTATAACTCCTTGTGTTTATTATCTCTATCTCTCTCTATCTCTCTTTGTGCATGAAATTTTCTTTTATTGATTTTCATATATAAGTAAATTAACTTAATTTTTGAATCCACATTCAAGAAACAATACAATCCCGGAAACCTCTACGTTTGCTTTATTGCAAGACTTGAGGTGTAACTATCACACCCCGGATTTTCAAACCATTTTTTGTAAATAAGAAAAGTACTCACCAACCATGATATAGCGCACAATGACAAGCAACCAAGCACCATAAATGTCATGACTCGTATTTTCATAAATATTTTCCGAAAATAAATTCATTCTTTAAATCAAATCCATCGGTCCTTGGTTGACGTTTATGGGGTCGTTCACCTTGAATTAGAGTTTGGAATTCCTTTGGGTTGTCATTCTAAGGTTTAGAATTGAATTGGTGTCTCCACATCTCGAATCCCCATCTCCAAAGGAGTCCAATAACATTTTGTGATGAGTGCATTTGGTTCCCGAGGGTCTTGGATTAGTTCAAGGTGTCTCGGGATGGACCAGAATAGATTTGGGTTTGGAAACCAAATCTGGTGCATGTGCACTGGTTGAAGCAAAAGGTTGCACCGGTGCACAGAGCCTCTGTTGGGCATCCATTTTAGTTGCATCAGTTGCATATTTTGGTTGCACCGGTGCATGAAGACTCTGTTAGAGCATGTTGGCTATTAAAGCCTTGTGCACCGGTTGTGCGTTTTGGTTGCACCGGTGCACGGAGTCTTCCGACACCTGGGACGGTGCTGGTCGAATGGGTGATCTGATTTGGCCCAGATGTTGCCATGCCCACTATAGTTCGACGGTCCATATTTCGATCGTCCCAGCTGCGTTTGTCACACCTCATCCCGGACATCCCGAAATGAGGTGGACATATGCCACTAATCCACAACCTTAATTACTTAAGTGTTCCACAATCAAACTTAATTTTTCAAATTTTGATTTTCCATTTACATTTGACTAACCACAACTCACACTCTTCCTTAATTCTTAAAACTAGATTTTCATTAACAATTCTCTATGAACCAAACATTTTTATTGAACTGTAGATTTAAACAACATTCTACTACATAGTGGAAAACTAAGTGTTCGATGAAATTCCAATAGTGGTCATTGAATCAAATTAAGGGCAAATAAGACTTGTCTAGGTGCCTTGAGTAAAAACTGTTATGTTGGGATGGTTACAAGATCCCATCACACGTCTTGGTGTCTTAACTTAGTTGGAAATCCAAATGGTAAAGCTATAAGAAGTAAGGTAGTCCGGTGTATTGTTAACATCGATTTGGGATCTCCCTTGACGTCGTCAAGGTTGGGGAGGTTAGAATGGTTGGTTCACTCCCTTGGTTTCTTCAAGGTTGAGTGTTGGTCCTAAAACACTTAGTCGAACGTGAATGGTCATATTTGAGCTAAGGTTCAAAGAAGTTAACTAATTGATTCAATATACCTAATGAACATCAAAGATGAAGGATGTGTCCTACGAGGGCTACTCGTACCAAATCTTGAATCCTTCACTCATGACTTACAGATACAATGGAATCAACCGTAAAGGAACCATGCATTGAAACATGGCTAACATTGGCTAGAAAATGAAACGGAATCACTTAATGATGTGGAATCAAAGGGTAGCGGGGGGCTCCCAACGAATTGGGGAACACTGGATTATTTATTCGAGAATGGACTTATGATAGGATTCCATGGATGGTTGTTCCATCCATGACATTGTGCACAATGTGGGTAGCGTAGCCCTCCTAATGAGTTGGGGAATTATGGAAGGAAATGATAGTGTATTGATGAGCTACTATACCGGACCCACTCAAATATGATAAAAGAAGATGGTAGGATAAATCAAGAATGGACTTATAATGGGATTCTTGGATTTATCCCTATCGTAATGTTATAGAAACGATTCTCAAATATGATAAAGCAAGATGGTAGGATAAATCTGGAATGGACTTATGATGGGATTCTGGAATTTATCCATATTATGGCATTATGGAGGTTATTCTCAAATATGAATAAAATATATGACTAGAACGTGGTAACTTCATATGTATTCATACTTTAAATATAAGAAAGAAATGTCGGTCAACCCTCGTTTTAGTAAAGTTGAGGGAGTTTGGAAATACACCAGAATCACTCAAATATCTCAAAGTGGCGATTGAACCCAATCCATAACAATGTATAGAGTTAGAAAGGAATGTGGGTTATGCTAGTGATGGATGTCTTGGTAAAGTTGTTCTTAGTCTCTTATATTATATACTTGGGATGGTTTTGTCCTAGTAGAGGAGGTAATGTCTTGTGGTTGGCTGGTTGTCTACTCTAGGCGAGTCTTGGAGACTTTAGTAGTGCGTTCATTTATTTGACTTGGGTTCTTTTCTGTTCGTGCATGTTTGCATGTAGACACTTGGGCACCCACCCACCATATGCATGTATGGTAGTAGTAGGGGTTTTTCTCACTCAGTACATGGAACGCTCAGACCCCCTTCTCCCAGTTTTCTATATCGCAGGGATAGGTAGCCTTGTTGATTGGAGTTCGAGTCAGCTATTGGATTTTTTCGGGAGCTTTGCCACTCCTGCTTTATTTACATATCTTGTACCTTTGTATTTCATTTTCAGTATTCAGTTGTAGCTAGATGTTGTATCTCTTTTCTTCCACACTTTGTACTTCTTGTATATCTCTCTTGTATCATATTGTGCACTGTCTGGTTAACTTTACTGATTAGCTTATGTATGGCAAGTGGCTCTCCCCAATTTATTTATTACCTATTTTATTTAATTGAAAAAATGGTTCGAAAATCCGGGGTATGACAACTTGGTATCAGAGCTTTCGGTTAGATTACCTTGGAACGATGGGGAGACACCTAGTCTCTATGAGTTTCTCGTGGTCATTGTGTTAGATTGTGGTCTTGTTCGTGTACATGCCGCGCACTGTTGCACCATGGCATTGTGTTTTGGAGGTATCATGTGTGTTTTGGCTCCTTCCGTGGACGTTGAGTTCCTCCAGTCCATTGGAAGTTAAGTAATGTCCTTGTATGGCAATTTGGTTGCCTTGTTGTGGTTATACCTCCTATTTTGGTCTTCATTCCTTGCCTTCACGGTGCACATTCTATCATTCCTGTTTGATATTGGGCTCCTCCGTGTCAATATAGTTGAGTTTGTGGATTAGTAAGAAGGTAGAAATCATTGGAGTTGGTCGGCATTCTTTGTGAATGTTCCTTGTCCCATTGGTCGGGAGGTGGAACCTTTGTTGTAATGGCACATTTTTTAGTCCCTCTTTCGTGGCTTCGAGTTGTAGATTGGTGTTGGTTTCATCGTAGGTGTTTTCCTTTTCACGTTCTATCGGTCGTATTCTTATTGTGATTGTTCCTTGCCCGGTTGTTTGGAGAGGTAGAACTTGGCCTTGACGACATGGGGTGTTAGGTCTCTTGTGACCTTGGTCATAGTTTAGAATTGAATATGTCTCTTGGAACCCTTCTTGTCGTGGTATTGAATATTGAGGTCGTAGTCATTCATCAGCTCCAGCCATCTTCGTTGTCTGAGATTCGGCTCCTTCTGGGTAAAAAGATACTTCAAACTTTGATGATCGGTAAATAAGTTGCAGGTGACTCCATAAAGAGAGTGGCGCCAAATCTTCAAAGCAAAAACTACTCCATCTAGTTCCAAGTCGTGAGTTGGATAGTTCTTCTCGTGAGGCTTTAGCTGTCGGGAAGCGTAAGCAATAACTTGACCTTGTTGCATTAGAACACATCTGAGTCCTATAAGTGACGCGTCACTGTAGACTTTAAAATCGTCTCCTTCCTGTGGTAGTACGAGAACAGATGCCGCCGTGAGTCACTTCTTCAGCTCCTAGAAACTTTTTTCTCTGGTCTCTGTCCAAACAAATGGCTATCCTTTTATTGTCAGCTCCGTCATCGGGGTCGCAATCTTTGAAAAGTCTTTGATAAATCTTCGGTAGTAGCCGACGAGTTCAAGGAAACTACGAACTTCGGTTACTGAGGTCGGCTTGGGCCATTCTTGGATTGCTCTTATTTTCTGAGGGTCCACTGAGATTCCATGTTCGTCGATGATGTGCCCGAGAAATTGGATTTTCGTGAGCCAAAACTCGCATTTGTTGAACTTGGCATAAAGCTTCCTCTCCTTTAAGGTCTGCAAAATGATTGACAGGTGCTCTGCATGTTGCTCCTCGTTCTTGGAGTATATGAGAATATCGTCGATGAATACGATTACGAAGTCGTCGAGATAGTTGGTGAAGATCTGGTTCATCAGGTCCATAAATGCTGCAGGTGCATTGGTGACGCCAAATGGCATAACTAAGAATTCGAAATGTCCATACCTAGTACGAAAAGCTGTCTTCTCCACATCCTCTGTCTTAACCTTAAGCTGGTGATATCCTGAGCGAAGGTCGATTTTTGAAAATACTTTGGCTCCTTGCAGTTGGTCGAATAGGTCGTCAATTCTTGGTGACGGATACTTGTTTTTGATGGTGACTTTGTTCAGCTCCCGAGAGTCGATGCAATGCCGCATTGTTCTGTCTTTCTTCTTGATAAGAAAAACTGGCGCTCCCCGCGGTGATAAGCTAGGTCGGATGAAATCTTTATCTACTAGTTCTTGAAGTTATGCCTTCAATTCTTTCAGTTCCGCGAGTGTCATTCGATAGGGTGCTTTAGATATTGGTTGGCTTCCGGGAATAGTCTCGATGCTAAACTCTACCTCTCGATCAACGGGTATTCCTCGCAAGCCTTTGGAAAAAACATCGGAAAAACCACGAACTACGGGGATATCAGATATCGAATGAGTACTTGGCATTGTAGACAAAATGTTGCAAAGGTAACCTTGACATCCTTTCTGCAAAAGCCAACGAGCATGTGCCATAGACACAAAACATGGAGGTGATGTGACTCATTCTCCTTCAAGCTTTCCTTCTTCCTATCCGAATCCTATAAAGACTATACACTTCTATGCGCAATCGATCTTGACCTTGAATTGGGACAACCAATCCATTCCAATAATCGCATCGAAATGGGACATAGCTAGAGGGATAAAGTCGACTGCGGTATGAGTTCCATTCATCGAAACATCGCAATTCCTAAGAACAGATGAGCATACGACTCCCTTGCTCATGGGCTGAGACACGAGCAAGTCAAATCCTAGTGGTTCAAGATTCCTACTAATTTTCTGAGAGTGAGATTTTGAAATGAACGAGTGAGTAGAACTTGAATCAAATAAAGCATAAGTAGGTATGCTACAGACAAGGATTCTACCTGCCACCACGGCTTCATCGTTGCGGGGATCTCCGGGAAATAAAGCGAAAGCTCTTCTTTGACGCTGGTTCCGGTTGTCTTGATGGTTGTTTCTTGGCATACCTACGGGTATCATGTTGGTTCCGTTGCTGGCTTTGGACAGTCTTTCTTGAAATGGCCTTCCTGACCACAACCGTAACATGTTAAGGGTGCTCTGTTTCCCCCGCCTTGGTTTTTCATTCTCTTTTGATCATCTCTCCTTCCTCCAAAGTTTGCCTTTTTCTGTGGACCGACTTTTCTGGGTCCTTGGTTTTGCCTCTTCCACTCCTTATAGCATCTCGTCTCTTCCACGTCTTGTTCGACTAACAGGGCTCGATCCAGAACATCAGCATAAGTTGATAGTTGAAGGGGTCGAACCATCTTTCGAATCTCCGGCTTCAATCCGTCCTCGAAACGTCTTGCCTTCATTTCCTCCGAAGCCAGTAGGTATGGGGCATAAGGAGCGAGATTTGTAAACTCGGTTTCATAGACAGCTACCGTCATCATCCCTCATTGCTTTAGGTGCTCGAATTCCACCCTTTTAGCAGTCTGCATCGCCCTTGGCATAAATTTCTCAGGAAATACTTCCAGAAATCTTTTCTAGCTCATTTCTGGGTCTACAGCATTCTTCAGGTTCCACCAACGATTTGCTTCTCCTTCTAACAGATACGAACCTATTTCCACCTTCTGTTGATCAGAACATCTTAGCAATCGGAAATTCTTTTCCAGTGCTGCAATCCATTCATTCGCTCACACAGGGTCCATTCCTCCTTGGAAGATTGAGGGTTTCAGCTTTAGGAATTCCTTCACCGCTGTGAAGTTAACCGCTTGCTCGATTGGGGTCGACTCGTGCTTCCTCCTCGGGGTTGTGTGGCTCGTTTACAGGTCCTGGATGGTTGAGATATTGATTGAGCATATCATGTTGGGTTTGAACAGTCCCAACTAACATCCTGACCATATCACATAGTTCAGCTACTTCATCGTTCCTCTGATCGTTTCTTTAACCGTTGTTGAGAGTGTTAACCATTCTGCTTTTTGAAAAGATTGTTTTTCAATTAGAGATATGGAGAGAGTTCGATTAATTCATCATAGAAATAAGGGTTCATCATGAAACTGAAATTCGAAATATGCCAGATAACAATAAAAGTACTAAAGATGCTATTTGCGATCTGAGTCGTCCAACCATTCGTAGGGTGAGTAAACCCATTCCTCACGATCGATATCGATGTCTTCTTCGTCTTCTTCATTCTCACTTGGATCCTCCTCTGGGTCTTCTTCAGGGTTATTCTCCAAATCGAGGTCCCAATCTTGATTGTGCCACTATATGGGCTCTTCTTCTTCGTCAGCCACTTCCTCTTCCTCGGGTGGGGCCTCATCATTATTGCTGTACATAACTCGATTCCTGGCTCTATTCATGAGGTACTCGAACTCCCAATTCTGGATGGATGTCCTTGCTATCGCGCAAGCTCGTTCCAATAGCTGCAGGTGATAATTGATCATTACCCGAACTTCTTCCTCTGAGTTATCTTCGAAACGTACCGCAACTTGGGCCGCAAGACTAGAAGTGATCATCGCAGAATCATCGTGTGTCTGTTCTTCAACGTCTTCGTTTACTATGTAGATTTCCTGTACTTCCTATGGTACTGCTGGAGGTACTACCTCGTGATCGCCTTCAGAATCGCTGCCAGAGAAATCGCTGCTAGCATAACCGCTGCCACTACTGCTGGACATAGCTAAAATATGCGTATACAGGTATAAATAAGTTCATCTCCAAGATTCAACAGATTTTTCTATCATAGCTAGTGAGTGCCTTGGTCCTAACTCTGGGTTTGTTCGAAATCCGAAAACTCGAGCTCTGATACCACTGTTGTCACGATCCAATCACACATGAGTCATGACCGGCCAATGAGAAAGCTCGCTAAAGGACCTATTTAATGAGTTTAGGGATTCATCGATCAATTTTAGATTGAATAATAGCGGAAAGCGTGAAATAACCCAGAGAGTGCATCACTAGCAAAATACCCACATCAATTCATTAATTAACTTGGAGATACAAAACGAGCCCCATGGGCTGATACAATAGGTAACAAAAGCTGAGCCATAAAACTCCAAATGCTCATATTCTTGCTCCTCAAATCTTAAAAGGAGTTTTAGAAAAACGCATAAGCTATAAAGCTAGAGTGAATTCAGTACATGCCCAAATTACAAGTTTCATGGACAACCAAGGTCATTTCTGGCAAGTAAATCATTTCAGATAAACATAGTATGAGTGGCTCAATAGCCTCAAGAGTAGTATCATTGACCCATTCTGGTCATATCAGATTTTCGGCATCTTTCACATATGAACCTGCAACAAGTGCATATTGATTGCTTTGGGTAATCCACCCGAAAAGTATGAATGTCAACCAGTCTATCAAGCCAACCAATTACAGCCTCCATGGTACCAGAAACAAGGGGAGCTACCCCATAATTTGCAAGCGGTATGATATCATCCGATGACCATCTGGTTTGGTCCCACCTTATAGCATGTCCCTGCATGCATGGTATCTGCCCCTGCCCCCAACATTCAGGATCTTATCCGTTTATGATCGTATTCCATGACCATGTCATGTCCGAGTCGAGAATCACATAAAACATTTTCCACATTATGCTTGTCCATGTATATAAAAAGGGTTTTCACCAGCTCCTCTTTCAATTTGCAAGAGTGATAACATAATAGATTTTTCCGGGCTCAATATCCATAGCAGTAATTTATAAAATGAGAGAGCAAGTGAAGAAAAGTATGAGTAAGTAAGACATGTAAAGATTCACCTTTTTCTTGGGTTAATTTCCTCTTGGAATAATACCTCAAATCTGCCATAAAACATAAGGAACACAACTAAGCTTTCTGACGAACAACTAAGGCTACTGCCGAGCTAAACTAAGTTGGGCCGAGCTGAGCTGTCGACTCAAGGTAGTCAGGCTGCTCTGGTCGGCTGGCCGAGCTCCGGAAAACATAAGTGACCGGAGGCCTTCTGTCCGGAAGACAGTGGCCGGTTTAATGATGATTAAGAACGCATTCTATCCAACTGACAGGTTCTGGAGGATCTCCTGGACCGAAGGGTCCTCATGCCGAGCTAAGGCTTTGACGAGTTGACGGTCCGTTGGACTAAGGGC
The DNA here is from genome assembly GCA_002855965.1 of Monotropa hypopitys. NCBI lineage: Eukaryota > Viridiplantae > Streptophyta > Magnoliopsida > Ericales > Ericaceae > Monotropa > Monotropa hypopitys. The sequence continues at coordinate 9,572 of NMUG010002593.1, forward strand.
TCTACCGAACAGAAGCTCTCCCGAGCTGAGCTCTACCGAACAGGGGTTTTGTCGAGCTGCCAACAAGGGTATTGGTGGATTAGGGAAGCATGTGAAAATGGGGTTTTGGATACAACTATTGGTCGAAAGGACAACAGAGTGGTCACGAGACCTCAAGGCTGATTGCCCGAGCTACTGGTTGCTTAGTCGAGCTTAAATGGTTAAGGATGTCCAGAGGCGCACTATCCTTTTTGCCAAGCATATGAGCTCCGGTTAGTGGTAGGTCGGTAAGTGATACGGGAAGGTCAGGAGTGTTTATGAGATAGTCTGGCATGCCTGCCGAGATGACGCAAGTTCAGCCGGAGGGTTAATAGGTTCTGACTGGACTGGTTGGTCCAGTGCTGAGCTACCGAGCTAAGGAACAATGGTTGGGTTGCTCCGGTTAAGCCAAAGGAAGGCTGTTGGGGACAAAACATGATAAAATATGGCCAGAGGACTAAGGTGTTTACCTGAGTTCACAGGGGCTGCTCTGACAAACTTCTACCGAACAGAACACTGCTCAGGAACACTGGTTCGGACAATGGAGTTTTTCTGGCCTGCCGAGCGGTTGGCCGAGATAAAGCTTGACGGAGCTCCTGGTGGAAACAGATGGTTCGGAGGGTTACTACACTTAGAGAATAATCTAAGTGTTCGGCTGAGGGTTTGCCTAGCACTAGGACTTCGGGAAAATGGTTCTTTCTCTGTCTCTAGAGTTTTGAATGCAAGATGGAGTTTGGTGGGAAATGAATGCTCCACAAGGGCTGCTTATATAGGGGTTCAGATGGATGGGGTGGTAGTTGAGAGCATTAAATACTGATTTGATCAAACCTTAAACCTGCCAAACAACTTAGGGAGTTGTCCCATCAAGGTCAGGTCTGAGTCCTCTGTCAGGACAGTCTGAAACTGCGACGAGTTGTCCCATCAGAGTCAGGCGGCGGGTCAGTCCGGATGGGACCTGACCCTACAGCTCGTCAGAGCTGCTGCCGCGCAGCTGGCCTTCGGGTCCAAAGCGGGGCGGTCGGTTGGCACGGCGGACTGGGTTGGGCTGATCTGATCCGGACCAGGTTGGTCCGGCCTGCTCCGAGCCACTGGGCTCCTCCCTTTTGGGCTTCTTAGCTCACTTTCTTATGGTCCAATACTCCAACACTAAACCTAAATGGTTCAATCACTAAATATAATCCGATAACATTTCTAATAATTTAATTAATTATGAAAATCCTATTTATTTGGAACGGGGTCTCACAATTTGATCCCGATGAAACTCATCAGACTATCAAGCAAATCAAATTAATTCGCCAACGACTGCTTACGGCTCAAAGTAGGCATAGGAGCTATGCTGATTGTCGTCGTTGTCCTTTATCCTTCGAAGTTGGTGACCATATCTTTCTTAAATTTTCTCCTAGGAGAGGTATATCTCGCTTTGGGAAGAAGGGGAAGCTCAATCCCCGTTACATTGGTCCTTTTAATATCATTGAGAAGATTGGTGAAATGGCTTATCGATTGGCATTACCGACTAATGTTTCTAATGTCCATGATGTGTTTCATATTTCCATGTTGAGAAAGTACGAGCCGGATCCCTCACATGTGATCAATTTAGATAATGTGGAGTTGGAGACCGATGTATCGTATGAAGAGCGACCTATTCGCATCCTTGACTCTAGGGAACAAGTTTTGTGAGGCAAAACTATTCCTCTATTGAAAATTTTATGGTCCAATCATGGCATTGAAGAAGCCATTTGGGAACGAGAAGATGAGATGAGGGTTAAATATCTCGATTTGTTTTGATTTTATTGTATTTCTCTTCCCTCGTATCTTATCTTGTTGTAATTATTCTTAGTTTTGTCTCCCTTTTGCCTCTACCTTATGTAAATTTTGAGGACGAAATTCTTTTAAGGGGTCTGAGATGTAACAGTTGAGAATTTATTTAATCCATTCTTGAAATTTTAATTCTATTTCCTAAATTTTGGTTGATTAATAATCCCAATATTTTTATTGATTGATGAAGTGGTGAAATGTTGGAAGTCGTAGAGGATTCAATTATGAATCCAACGAAATTGGAATCGCGTCAATCGTAGTCCAAACGAAGAACCTAGGCCCAGAAGAAGGTCCCAAGGCCAATCCTCTCTTGGTTTTCCCCAATTTTCGGAAGAAAGGGGTAGGCAGATCCCCAATTTCCGGTAGAGGAGGAAGATAGGAATTGTGGGAGTGGGTGGCCGGATTTCTGGAAGAGGAAGGGAGTATTGCGGGAGAGGGCCGCGGGAATGCAGGGGTACGAGGAGAGGGCTGCGAGAATGCAGGGGTGCGGGAGAAGGAGAAAAATATGAAGGGAACAGAGGTCCACATTACCGAAAATATGGAGCCCTATTCCCAGTAATGCGGGAGGCTGTGTTGGTGCACAGAGGCATTGGCAGATCCAGAGGCCCATATTCCCAGTAATACAGGCCTGTATTACCGGTAATGCAAGGTTTAAAATTCCTCTATTCGGGAATTTTTAATGAGGGGTATTTCGATCCTTTGGCCGTAATATAAATACATCGCTTGTGGAGAAACCCCTCATTCTTCTGCAGGACTCTCTCTCTCTCTCTCTCTCTCTCTCTCTCGTCTATCTTCCAAACACTCAAATTCTCTCCATTCTCTCTAAGTTCTCGAAGAATCGGCAAAGCTTTTGAAGATTTCGTCTTCATTATGTACGTAGAGGCTTCCGAGGGCTATCATTTGACGTGCATAGTTCATGGCATTCTCAAGACCCCCTCACCAATGGTTTGTAAGTGCTTGCTCATTCAAGGTAGAGTTTTCTACTCTTTATGTATCCTTAGTTGGTATTATCTTATCTCCCTCTCTAGATTTCATAGATTGAGGATGTTCCGTACTTAGGGTTTGTCGGGTTGATTTATTCCCAAATTAATCGAGGGTTTATGCTCCCAAGGGTCTCAATAGACTCCCTACTATGTTAATTTCAAGATCCTTTTATCGATTTGAAAAACGCCCAATTTTCACAAAACCTAGCTTGGGTCATTTGGGGATTTTGAAATTAAATGGTTGAACATTGAAATTGGTTGTTGTAAAGTAGTCCTATGATCCTATGGACACTTGAATTAAATGAAATTGGAAAATAATTTGAAAGAAAACCATGTTTTGGTCAATTATGGTGATTAGGAGGTATGGATGCCCTAATCCTTGGATTTTAAATAAAAGATTTAAATTAACAGTTTTAATTGGCTAAAGTATAATAGAGACGTTGGGTTGGCTACACTTATTAGACGGGAATTTCGTTCCCCGAGTGTCTCAACACTCGCTACATTGCGCAATGTGAGTCCACTGGAGCCCTCCCAAAGGTTGGGGAATTCTGAGGAACTACATGTAGTTTAGTTGACGAGCTTCTACTGCGGAACAAAAGCCGAAACCTAACTAATCTTGAATAATAATATTTCAATGTGACTCCATTGTTCTGTCAAGGTGAGAAGATGCGGAAATCTAATTTGTGTCTCCCTTGTTTCATCAAGGTTGAGATGGAAACTTGAAATTTTACTCTTCTCCTTGATTTCGTCAAGTTGAGCATTTTAGAAGAAATTTGTTATGGAAATTAATTTAAAAAGGAATTTGGAAATGGTTTTGAAACTATGGAAACAGTACTCATCGCATGCATATTTATCGTTATCTCGCACTTGAATCTTTTGTCCCAATTCGGGAAACATTTGGGTATAGATTATCTCTACTAGGCAATCGCCTAACCCTCTATTTTTAGAATACAGATTGAGAAATTATATTTAAAGAAATCTAAAACTAAAAATGAGCATAAAATAAAAAATTGAACTACAAAAAATCAAAAATAAATATAATGCTCAAACTAAACTGTATAATAAACACGAGTGTGTAAACTAAAAAGTATATTTATTTATATTATAATAAATTCTTTCGTCAGGGTAATTAATTAATTCAAATATAATAAAAATTAAAATAAAATAACATAAAAGACCTTCAGACATGGGCATATTAATTAATCTATTCATTATTTGAAATGAATAGACTTTTAGCCATTTCCATAATCACAGTGAAATGAATACAGAGAGAGGAATGGGCGAGCGAATGGGCGGGCATGTAGGCAACGACGATGGTGCGGAGAGGTGGTTCATACGACGGAAGGGAAGGGGGAGACAGTGGTGATGGAGGAGACGATGGTGCGTACGACGGAGAGAAGGGGTAAGCAGTGGCGATGGTGAGGTGCGTGCGAGGGGTGAGGTACGGTGAGGGGGTGCGTGCGACGGTGAGGGGCTCTGGCGCTGGTGGTTTTAAAGTTCGATTGAAGTTTCGAAAAAAATGGTGAGTGGCTCCAGCACAGGTGGCTCCGGCGCTGGTGGTTTCAAAAAACATCCAACTTCAAACCAGGTTTGTGCATGAAGTTTCGACTGATGTTTCTGTAAAAAATGGTGAGTGCGTGAAATTTTCGAATGAAGTTTTTGATTGAAGTTTTTAAAGGTTAGTGAATGTTACCTGGTGAGGGCTCCGACGTTGGTGAGGGGTTCCGGCGCTGGTGTTTGTAGGTTTGTGACCGGAGGAGCGGCACAATGGTTTGCTCGCTTGGATCCGAAACAATTCCGCTCATGGACAGATCTATCGCAAGAATTTGTCCGACAGTATCGCCATAACACAGACATGGCGGTTGATCGCCTGTTCCTCATCAGAATGAAGCAAGAATCCGGCGAAACTTTCCGCAAACATGCTCTTAGATGGAAGAGCCAGACAACGCAGGTCGATCCTCCCCTGGCAGAAACTGAATATGTTCATCTGTTTATACAAACATGCCAGGGAATATACTATGAGAAGTTCTGTACTTCTATTGGGAGGTCATTCAATGAAATCATCTTGCAAGGGGAGATGATTGAAGATGGAATCAAAACGGGGAAGATCCTGGATCCCTATGCCAAAATGAAAGATTCCTCTTCGTCGAATGTCAAAAATCCTCCTTCCAAAAAAGGCAAGGAAGCTGAGGTCTCCGCTGTCATGTCTATTCCCCGGACTCATAATCAGGTTTCTCTCCAGTAAGGATATCCTAATTTCCCTCAGCAACAACCAAATTTTTATCCTTCCCAGAATGCATATCAGAATCCGCCAAATGCCTATCAAAATCTAAATTTTCAAAATTCAGCCCCTCAGGGCTCATTTCCACGAAACACTCCACAAAATGTGTGGAGAAACAGGAATTTCACCCCCATGGAAATACCTATGACGGAGGTATATCAGCGCCTCCTCTCTTCAGGGCATTTGACTCCCATTCCGACACGCTCACCGCCTGATCCTCTTCCACCGAAATTCCGAAGTGATCTACAGTGCGCTTTCCACTCGAATCAAATAGGACATGAAACGGAGAGCTGCCGAACCTTGAGGCACAAAGTACAAGATCTCATTGAAGCTGGCGTCATAAATCTGGAAGATGCCAAGGCGACTCCCAATGTCACCGCCAATCCGCTCCCGAACCATCCAACAGTCAACATGATTTCTGAAGAGCCCTCACCAAATGATAATGAACAAGACTGGTGTTAGAACTCTAGGCCATATGCAGGACACTATCCGCCCAGCCTATCCAGGCGAGGAACTGCACAACTGGACGTCCTCCCCAGCAAAGAAAGCCCGTGTGTTTTGGTAAACCACGACAGGATCAGTCTATGTCTTTTGTATTTCATTTCCGCTAAATAAGTTTGTGTGCTTTCTTTCTGTATGATGTGTGTTTCACGTTATCTCGGAATGTTTATAAATAAGACACTGTGTGCATTTTGCTTATTTATTTATCTCTGTCAAAATAATCAAGGCCGGAATATTGACAAAAAAATCATCACTGTTTTTCAGGAATCCTAAAATTCGTCCTTTTAACTCAAATGATCAAACAATCTTAGCACTAAGAGAGCACGACTTCGACACTGAAATAGATTTTGATCTGATGTGGATAGAAGTTGATGAAAATGCTAACCACGAAGTCCCAGATTAGATCCGAGAAATGGTGGAAAATTTTGAAAACAGACAAACTCCTAACGTCGAGAAAACAGAAACCATTAATCTGGGGACTGTAGAGACGCCAAAGGAACTCAAAATCGGAATCCATCTGGACGCATACCAAAAGGCTGAACTTATAGAACTGCTTCAAGCGTACCAGGACATCTTTGCCTGGTCATATGAAGATATGCCGGGACTCAATACCTCAATTGTGGA
>NMUG010002594.1:0-15792 GCA_002855965.1 Monotropa hypopitys
CTACTTGAGCCACAATGAATTCAGTAACTATTTAGGCCTTTTTGTCCTCACTTGACCTAAAATGGTTAACCAAAGTTACTTAAAACCCATTGTGCTTCAACCTTATATTAGACTTCAACTTCTCCCACTTTTCCAATGTGGGATATAACAGTTTTGTGCTGAAATTGTCTCAGTTGATTGTTGGGCTCGTGGTGACAATTGAGTGTTAGACCTTCTTTTGAGGTGCCTTGGTGTTTGTCGAAGATTTGTCGTCGTTGTTGTTGTGTTATGAGCTGGGAAAGTGTTTTGAGGATTTTAGTTCTCTCGTGATATTTTGGAGTGATAGCGCGTGTATGACTACCTTGTGGTTCTTCCTAGAAGCGGCATTTGGGTTCTTGCCTTATTGAATGATAATGTGGAGAGTGAATGAGTTTGGATTAAGAGATAGAAGTGTAGAGACATTGTTTATTGACTTGGGATTTGAAGACGAGAGTAGGGTTTGTTTCTCATTTGGGCATAAAGTTGTAGGAGGCGAATTATACTTGGGTATTCCTTTTGACTTTATCTTGGCGGTGATGTGTTGTTCGTCTGGCGCGTATGGATTTATCTACTTCGTAGAACTTGTTATCGGGAATCGTATCCTTGCTTCGTGCACTCTTGTCTCGTGAGTTGACTTATCGCGTTCGTTCTTGTTCGCCATGTCTTCGTACGAATCTAGATTGTTGTCATATCTGTTGGTGCCATGTCCTCTTGTGTTTGGACACTTCTGTTCTGCAATATTGTCTCTCTTCGGAGCTCTTATTTGAGAGTGTGTTGTGGGATTGGTTTGTGGTTGGTGTGATCAGTGAGATAAAGTTACTTTTGTGTTGTACAGCTGTGTTGCGAGTGTTGGGATAGAATGCGTGTGTTTCTTTGAAGTCGACTGTACCGACTTGACCTGTGGTGATGATTGACGTGACCGGTGTGTGTAGTCCGTGTCATGTGGTGTAGAAATGAACATGGAGGATTTTTTGAGAAGGTGACTGGCCAGCACATCTCAAATCAAACTTCATAGTCATTCTAGTACCGCGCTAGGTGTGTGCGGGTTGGTTTGTGAGATTTTGACTGTTCGGTTCTTCTTTTGGCGGCGTTGTGTTTGTTTGGTGTGATTCGGGTGGCACGGTTGTTGTGTGACCATCCCTTGCGGGTTGTCTTGCTTTCGAATCCTGCTTCGTATCGGTTGGATTGTTCCTACTTTGTTCGGAAATCTATTTCGGGGTCGTTTTGCGTGTTCGTGGTGATAAAGTCGTTGTGGACTTGTTTGCGATGGTCGAAAACCACTATGTTATTTTTCTAAAATTTTTAGAAAAATATTTAGCAAAATCGGAGTATCCGTACCGTGTCCGCGTATCGGTACCGTGTCGGCATGTCCTAGGAGTACCCATGGTGTATCGGCGTATCCTAACCGTACCAGTGTACCTTTGGCGTATCCTAATCGTACCGGTGTACCTTCGGCGTATCCTAATCGTACCGGTGTACCTTTGGCGTATCCTTACCGTATCGGTGTGTCCTCGGCGTGTCCTTCGCGTGTCGGCGTATCCGTACCGTATCCCCTCGTATCCGTAGCATTTCGGTACTTGGAATCTTTCCCGGCATGTCCACATTGTGTTGTGGCATATTCTGGAATTTTGTGGAATTTTTTTGAAATTTTTCGGGGTGATATTCTTGTGGTTTAATCTTCGTATCGTATCCTTGTTCAAAAATGCGCGTTCTAGCTTGTTTGATCGGTTTGGAGCCTATGGTTGCGCGAAAATCATTTCTTTGGAAACTCTTGACTCTCTCGAGGACGATGTTGTTTGTGTAATATCAGTTCTTCTTCGGCATGTTGTTTTGCGATGTACTCCTTACCTTGCGGTGTGTTGCGCGTTTAAGGAAGTTGCGGTTTGTTCAGTTTGCGGTTGTTGTGGGGCGTTGTCTTGGGTGAAACTGTTGTCGATTGTGGACCTCTGTTGGCGTTGTTTGTTCGTTGGTGGAGTTGTTTCGGTAGGAAACTCCTTTGTTGTTGTTGTCGGTCCTCATCGCGAATCTGTCCAAGCGTTTGGTGTTTTTGGGCATTGTTCCCTTCGCAGTGTTATGTTTCGATTCTTCTACCTTGGAAATTTCGAGGACGAAATTTTTGTAAGGAGGGTAGTTTGTAACACTCCGGAAATTTTAGCTATTTTCCCCCTCCATTTCAAAAAAATATAATGATTAAAATTAATTAAATCATTCTCGGGATTTAATTTTGGTGCCGTTCAGTCCCCTACGGCTCGTATTTTACTGTACCGATCCTGTGTGAGTGAGACAAGTCTTGGGTTGTGGGATTTTATGTTCTGAGCGCGGGCAAGTCATTGTGGCAGAATTCGGGTTGCGTTTCGGTTGTCGGGGGTTGTTCAAAAAGATTGTGGGTCTTTTAAATTCATTTAATTTAATTTAATTTAATTTAATTTAATTAACAAAAATTCAAAAAAAAGGGTTATACAAGTGATACAGGGGGAGCCCCATATCATCTTCCCCAAATGGTTCTTCCCCGAAGGGAGAACCCTACCCCGAACCCATGACCGCCTCCCTCTATCTCTCACGATCCCTCTCTTCTCTCAACCACCGGAACCCTCTCTCCCTCTGCCGACCCTCTCCTCCCCCTCCTCTCCTTGCCGCCATGCTCCCTTCCCCCTCCTCTGTGCGAGCGCGCGCGGCGGCGCCGCTCCTCCCTCCGGCGCAGCCCTCTCCCCCTCTCCCCTCTCTCGGCCTTCCTCCCTCCTCCCTCCCTCTCTCTCTCTGCGCGCACCACCTCTGTGGTGGCGTGGTGGTCCGGGGCTGCGGTGGTGGTGGTGAGGGTTGGCACGGGTTTGATGGGGGTTTGGCGCTGAAGTGATAGAGGTCTCTTCGCGGCGGCAACGGGTGTCCAGAGGTGGCGAAGACTTTGCGGCTACATCGAATGTTGGCGAGGGATGACTGTATGGTGTTTGCGCGACGACAGTGGTCCGGGCTAGAGTTCGCAGTTCGCGGTAAAGAGGTGTATCGACGATTGTACGAGGTATATACTGTATATTTGAGTCATGTACGCGAGTTTATTGTATGCGACTCTATGTGTATGCGAGCACCTGATTAACTGTATGTGCAGGGGTTAACTGTATGGCTTTGTAGGCGTCGCGACGACTGAGGCCCCGTCTACCGCTAGACTTTGCGTCAGTGGGTAAGTCTTTGTTTCCTCCGTTTCAGTGTTCTAATTCGTTCGCCGTCGATCATTCACTTTCTGTTGGGTATCTAGGTGCGGAGTGGATCGCGTGGGTACAGCTAAGGATGAGCGATCAGTGTCACGCGACAGTGAGCGTCGCATCAATGGGTAAGTCTCGATTGCTCCTCATTCAGTGTTATAAATCGTTTGTCGTTCGATCGGTAACTGTTTATCAAATTTTAGGTGTCAGCCTTAGCAAACTACGATAATCAGTGGCGCGCGACATTCTAGGCCTTGGCCACCGCTTGCGGTCACATCGATAGGTATACCACTCTCTTTTAAATTCTCGGAAAATCGTAATCGTTAAATGTGTAAGTAGGAGGTGTGATATTGGGATTCCTGCTTTGTTTGTTGTGTTGGCGCCTTAGTGCGGTTGTCCTGTTTTGAGCAGGTTCATGCCGAAATTTCTATCGAATCCAGTGTCGGCGATTGTTTCAGAAACTCCAATTAAGGTAGAGTTTTCCATCACTCTCGTTTGTACTGTTGGCGTGTTACGCCCTTCCCGTTCGTTTTTATGAAATCCCGTTAAGTCTTGTATATTCTTAACATTAGTCTCAAGGTGTTGTCGTTCACTTAAAATGCTCGCATTGAGTTTTGACTAGGGTCGTTATGTTCTCCCTAGGACGATTGTTGATTCTAAGTTCGATCTTTTCCTTGTTTTAGACACTCTCTGTTGGTTTGTGGGTCAAATGGTGTTTTGACACGTTTTGTGGAAAATCAAACTAAGTGGAATGGTTTGTGAACGATCGACACGTTTTATGGATAAACGGAAATGTTTTGGAAATGGAACGTTTTATGGATAAACGGAAATGTTTTGGAAATGGAACGTTTTATGGATAAACGGAAAGGTTTCGGAAATGGAACGTTTTGTGAATGAATGGAAATGTTTTGGAAACACTGGAAAGGAAAGTCACATTTTGAGTTGGTACGTTGACTAGGAGGTTGCTTGCCCTAGGTCACACGGAATGATAGTATGAAATGAAAATGTGACACATGACTCTTTACGAGGGACTATATATTCTATAGGAGGACTGGATACTGATGAGTGGCTATTGACTCGGGTTGCTTACCTTGTGTCATTGTTTGGAGTGGCACACGACATTGCGCAATGGAGGTTTGAATGGACCTTCCCGGTGAGCCGGGAAAAACAGGAACTACACAATAAGGGGTTGACGAGCCCTGATGCGGAACTAGCCGATACTCGATGGATTGTGATTGATACTTGCCTTGCTCCCACTAGAAGGCACGGAAATGGAATACAAGTAGAATTTGGAATATAAAGGAAATTGGAATACGTTTATATAACGGAAAATGAGTCTTTTACTTAGTGTGAGTAGACACTTGACACGATTTCCTTTGGGCCTTGTCTAGGCACTCTTTTAGTTGACGTTAGTTACTGTTGTTTCTCTTTTGAGTCTTGGTCAGACACGGTGCTTTACTACTTTTCTTTACGATGAGTCAAATGTGAAATTTGAAAGAAAAGGAAATGTTTTAAATAATGAGATCCATAGCATTGCATATTTACATTCTTTGCACTGTCACTCACGGGCACCCAGTAGTATAGACGTTTGGAGATGGATTATCTCTACCAGGCGGTCGTGCCTGACCCTCTACTTTTGTAGGACTTACCCCTTGGACTTGGAGCCGCTGGATCCTTCGCAGGACTTGAGGCTGGACCGGACTGTAGTGATAGGTTGCCTTTACTTTCAGTGTTGTAGTTTCTTTTGTTCACTGTTGGCCTCGTTGTACGGGATTATCATATAAAATCCCATTTGGCCTTTTCTCTTTTAGTTGATGCACTGTTGTACAAGGTTATGTTATAAAACCCTATTCGCATCATTTATTTATATTTTATTTCAAGCAGAGCATGTGATTTAATAAGTAGTGTAATGGGTAGTGTGTGTGTGGTAGATAGTTCTTTACCTTTGTGTGAATACTCGTTACCTACATTTAACATTCCTCAAAAAAAAAAATATGTCTCAATTTTGGGGATGTTACAGTTGGACTCGAGTTAGTACTAAACATACTTCAATTTGGAGGCCAAAAACCAACTAAACAACCTTGATATCATACTTGATTTCTACATCTATGAATTTTTAGACCCAAAAATGATCTTGACTTTAATCTCTTAAATCAACCCTTAATCTTGGATGAAATCAGAAATAAATTACGTAGATATGTTCTTACCGTTGTTGGGAACAACGTTGATGAAGATTCTTACCTTTGATTTCCTCTCCACTGGTTTCAATTTCACCAATCAAGGCACCCTCCTTCTTCTTCCTCTCTAATCTCTCTCTAACCTTGCCTCCAAGCACAATTATACAACCCTAATGGCTTGATAATCATATACTTAAACTCTAATCAGTTTTTGAGTCAAAAGGACACCCTTGCCCTCCTAGTTTACTCCCATTTACCCTTGCATGCCATATTTTAATTATATTGCATAAAGTATTCTATAATTATATTTTAATCATATTAAATCCTTATTTTAATCACTAAAATTCTACTAATTACTTCACACACTTTATTTTTTCATCTCTATTCTTTATTTAATATTTATGAATAAATTTAATATATTATAATTTGGTTCGGGTGTGACAACTCACCACTTCTTAAGAAATTTTTCGTCCTCGAAAATGAAAAGACATACCTGAAACGAACAGATGTGGATACTTAGACTTCATCGCATCCTCACCTTCCCATGTGGCCTCATCCAATCTATGATGCTACCACAACACTTTCACCCAACGAACCACCTTGGAGCGCAGAACTTGCTCCTTCTGATCAATAATCCTTAGCGGCTCCTCCGTATAAGACAAATTCTCACGAATCTCTATCTCTTCATTTTGCAATACATGGGAAGGATCACCAATGTATTTGCGAAGAGCATATACATGAAAAACATCATGTAAATGGGAAAATTCCGCAGGTAATGCCTACTCTTTCCACAACCTCATATGGCCCTACATATCTAGGAGCCAACTTTCCCTTGCCCTTAAAGCGGATCACCCCCTTTCAAGGTGAAACACGAATGAATACTCGGTCATCAACCATAAACTCCGAATCTCTGCGCCGGTTGTCAGCATAACTCTTCTGCCGACTCTGAGCTATCCTCAACCTTTCCCGGATCAACTTCACCCCCTCTAAAGACTATTGAATCAATACTGGACCCAACAACTGGCGCTCCCGAACCTCACTCCAGCAAATAGGCGTACGACAATGCCTTCCATACAATGTCTCATATGGTGCCATGCCAATACTAGTTTGGTAGCTGTTATTATAAGCAAACTCAGCCAACAGAAGATAAGCATCCCAAACACCTCGGAAATCAAGCACGCACCCACGCAACATGTCCTCCAATATCTAAATAGTTTATTCCGACTGCCTATCAGTTTGTGGATGGAAGGCCGTACTGAACTTCAATGAGGTTCCCAAAGCATTCTACAAACTTTGCCAAAATCTCGACGTGAACTTAGGATCCCTGTAGCTCACAATCAACACCGGAACTCCATGCAATCTGATAATCTCATCGATATAAAGCTTCGCATACCTCTCCATATTGTAGGTGACTCGCACCGGCAAAAAGTAAGCCAATTTGGTCAACCTATCCACCACCACCCAAATCAAATCAAATCCACGACCACAACGTGGCAATTCGACTACAAAGTCCATCATTACATGTTCCCACTTCCATTCAGGTATCGGTAGATTTTGCTGCAACCCTGCGGGTCTTTGATGTTCTACTTTTACCCTTTGGCAAGTTAAGCACTTGGACACAAATTCTGTAATATCCCTTTTCATACCCTTCCACCAGAAATTCTCGTACAGGTTCCTATACAACTTATTTCCACCCGGATGCATGGCATAAGCAGAATAGTGAGCTTCCTCCAAAATACTTCTCTTCAAATCAAGACTGTCTAGTACACACATCCTTTGCCCGAACATAAGCATACCATCACTTCTAATCCGAAACTCACTTTTGGCCCCATCAAGAATTTGTTATTTCTTATTCTTCAATATCTCATCAGAATCTTGCTCTCTCAAGATATGATCCACAAAGGTCGGTCGTACTAAAAATCGAGCCAATAAAACATCTTCACTAACCAACTCCAACTTCGCATTCAACTTCTTCACTTCACAAAAAATTTTAATTCTGGCACATCTCACACAAGCCAAACTGTCCGCAGACTTTCTACTCAAGGCATCGGCCACAACATTGGCCTTCCCAGGATGATAGTGAATCGAGCAAATATAATCTTTTATAAGTTCCATCCATCTCCTTTGCCTCAAATTTAGTTCTTTTTGGGTGAACAAATATTTGAGACTCTGGTGATCCGTATAAATCTCACACGTAACACCATAAAGATAATGCCGTCATTGCTTCAAAGCAAACACCACTGCTGCCAATTCCAAATCATGAGTGTGATAGTTCAATTCATTTGGCTTCAATTGATGCGAAGCATAAGTAATAACTTTCCCCGTCTCCATCAATACGCATCCCAATCCACGCAATGATGTATCACTATAGATTACCAAATCATTGGTACCCTCAGGAACAGTCAAAACTGGTGCAGATACCAACTTCTCCTTCAGAGTCCTAAAACTGTTCTCACATTCGTCTGACCACAAAAATCTGACATTCTTCCGAATCAGCTTTGTCATGGGCAAAGCAATCTCAGAAAAACCTCGAATAAAGTGACGATAATATCTGTCTAGCCCTAGAAAGCTTCTAATCTCAGTCACATTAGTCGGTGCTGGCCAATTTAGCACTGCTTCGATCTTTTTGGGCTCTACTCGGATGCCATCACTGGATATCACATGCCCCAAGAAAACTACACTTTTTAACCAAAATTCACATTTGCTGAATTTTCCAAACAACTTCTTTTCTCTCAAAGTTTGCAACACAGTTCTTAAGTGGCATTCATGATCCTCTTCATTACGAGAGTACACAAGAATGTCATCAATAAAGACTACCACAAAAGAATCTAAGTAGGGTCTAAAAACCCGATTCATCAAATCCATAAAGACAGTTGGAGCATTTGTAATCCCAAAAGGCATCACCAAAACCTCAAAATGATCGTACCTAGTACGAAAAGCTGACTTCGACACGTCACTATCCTTGATCTTCAACTGGTGGTATCCTGATCGCAAATCAATATTGGAAAATATAGATGCCCCCTGCAGTTGGTCGAACAAGTCATCAATTCTAGTCAAAGGGTACTTATTTTTAACAGTCACCCTATTCAGTTGCCGATAATCAATACACATCCTCATGGAACCATCTTTCTTCTTCATAAAAAGCACAGGTGCACCCCAAGGCAAAGAACTAGACTGAATAAACCTTTTCTCTAGATATTCTTTCAACTGCACCTTCAACTCATACAGTTCTGCTAGTGCCATTCTATATAGAGCAATGGAAATGGGGCTCTCCCTAGGCAACAACTCAAAAGAGAACTCAATTTTCCTATCAGGAACAACTCCTGGCAATTCATCCGGAAAAAAATCTCCAAACTCTCTCACCACCGGAATATCAGCAATACTGAGCTCTTCTTTCTGATTGTCAATGATGTAAACCAAGTAGCCTTGACACCCTTTACTCAGCAAAGTCCTCGCACGAACACAAGAGATAATACAAGACTTTCCCACAATCTTATCTCCACAAATCTTCAATTTTTTCCCATAGAATTCAAAATAGAACTTTCTTACTCAAACAATCGATCAAGGTATGATGTGCCGACAAGAAATCCATCCCCAGAATAACATCAAAGTCGAACATCGACAAAGGTACCAAATCTACCAAAAGATGTCTATCCTCTACTACAAACTCACAATCTAGGTAACACAGATTTATCTTAACAGTCCCCCCACAAGCGTAGAAATAACCAAAGTATAAGGTAAGACCACAAAAGGTCTACCTAGCATACTACCAAAAGAATCTGATATGAAAGAATAGGTAGAACCTGAATCCAGAAGCACCCACACATAGAAACTTGATATAAGAAAAGTACCTGTAACCACATCTGGAGATGCCTCAGCCACCTGATGTGTCATAGCAAAAACTCTCCCTGGCACTATGTTAGTACCTGAGCCGTGAGGTTGACCCACCAGTACACTACCCACTGAAGAAGCTGCAGGACTACGAAACTTTGGGCACTGTAGTGCCTTGTGTCCCATCTCTCCACAAGAGAAACATTTTACCTGTTGCATCGACGCTTCCTTCTCCGGATAATCTCGGATCAAATGGCCCTCTCCTCCACATTTGTAATAGCGTCTATCACCACTCTGCATGCTAGCCCTTGAATACTGACTGTCACTTTAATTACCCCTCCTCTTCTACCAATTTCCCTGAGACTTGAGCCACCATGTCCCTTGGAAAAATTCTTCCCATAACTTCCTCTAGAAAAACTACCTTCACTGGAAGCTTTACCCGACCAACCACCGCTGGTCTTTCCCTTCTTAGCACGTTGTTCAAACATCATCTGCACATCCTTGCCAATCTATCTGGCCATATCTACCAAATCCGCATAGTCCCTCTCCCTGAAATAGGTCAAACATGTCGCAATCTGGGATGTCAAGCCTCCCCGAAATCTCTTACACCGCTTTGCATCAGTGTTCACCAGCTCCACTGCATAGCATGATAAGGCAGCAAACTTTGCCTCATACTTAGATACCATCATGTTTCCCTGCTTCAAATAAAAGAACACGTTCTCCTGCTCAGTATGGTAACTCTCTGGACAGTACTGGTCATTAAATCCTTTCACAAATAAGTCCCAGGTGATAACCCTAGGAACCTCCCCCAAATCAACAGTCGTCAGCTGACGGCTATAAGCCTCCCACCAAGCAAGGGCCTCTACCTTGAGATTGAAAGTCGCCAAGTTGACCTTTTGTTCATCTGTTGCACTCATAGCTCTCAAGACTCTTTCCACTCATCTCAGCCAAGCTTATGCCACAGATGGAGATACAGACCTCTTAAACTCTGCAAAATGGAGTCTACGGAACCGCTCTAGCAAACTAGTCCCTACTGCTCCCTCCCTCTGTACAGTCTGCCACTGCATATATATAGTTTGGTTCTCCAAGAACTGAGCCATAGCTGCTTCCATCCTATTCTCAGGAGCCACTGGAGGTGGATTCTTCTGTACAGAAGGTTGATTAACCTCTCCCTCTACAGGTCCGGTAGAAGTTGTATCCTCAACATTGTCCATCTTACTTCCCTGCTCACAAAAAATTTCTTTTAGAAACAAACTCTGCACATAACACACATAGTACACATAGCATCAAATAGAAAGAAATGATGCACAAACAATCAAGTAACACTTAAATGTTCATAATCCGAGGGTTCACTTGCCAAGCCATGCCTTACCACAATTCTTAAAACTTACATACTCACTCTTATCAAGTACCAAATCCCTAGTCCTCAAGTAACCTAGACTCGGTATTCCGATGTATCATGCTTTTTCAACCAACTTTCCAAGACCTCTCATTTAAAAATACGTTGATCAGGCGCATTTCAAATCAGATTTCGAGGCAGTCAATTGAGTGTCAAAGTAACACGCACAATAGTTCCGAAATATACGTACCAAACATCCCTCCTAACTCTCACCTCAAAACCTCAAGTACTCTTGACTCCAGAATCTAACAACCTATAGCTCTGATACCAAGCTGTCACAACCCATTCCAGAACATTAATAAATAAATAATCTGACAATGGATACGTGACTTCATAAAGCATTAAAACCATCTCAAGTGATATAAAACCATCTCACACATCTAATAAATGAAAAACAGTGCAGTGGAAGTACTAAAAATAAAATCCCAAAGTGAAGCTCCAAAAGTCTAACCACAAGAGATACAAAACTATCAAAACACCAAAAACTACCAACGTACAGAGTGCCTCAGCTACTAACACTACTGACAATAAATAAAATGAAGAAGTCCCCCGAAAAGGAGAAAAACACCAACAATCCTCTCTCTAGTCCCAAAAGTGTATCCTGGCATGGCAAGCATGTGAACCTAGCTAAACGTCCTTACCTGGATATAAATTGCACAACAAACAAGAAAAAGATATCCAGGAGTGTCAGATACAACATTCGATATATGTACTTTAAAAAATGAAACAATTAACTGTGAACAAGTAACTGAAACAATGTGACTAGAGCAAGTAATCAAGGGGTTGTGCCTCTCCCCGAAAATCACATAATCATACAGTTAAACATTCTTGCATTTATCAAGTACCAAGGGGTTGTGCCTCTCCCCAAATATCACATAATATTTCCATAACTCTTGTGTGCACTCCTCAAATACAAAGGGGTTGTGTCTCTCCCCGAAATATCAACAAAACGTGAAATAGATCATATTATTCATTATTCCTTTTGGAACAGAAGTTTCCATTTAATATGCCGTCGACCCTGCAGTTCCGACTTCGACATATTAAATGACACGCCATTGGCCCCACAGTTCCAACTTTGACATGTAGCATGGCATCGACCCCGCAGTTTCGACTTCGACATGCAGTAAATCCAATTCATCATTATATAATATGGAACATTGGTTCCTATTTAATATGTCGTCGACCCCGCAGTTCTGACTTCGACATATTAAATGACATGCCGTTGGCCCCACAGTTCCAACTTCGACATGTAACAACACATACATTTTCACGACAAGGTATATAGTTCTTTTCTTTCGATATCATTGCAAGATAATGAATATACCCTATTAAATTAGGTGATAAGTGGCTATGAACAAGCCCTCACAATTTATCCACAGTATACTTTTCCCACATTTATGTTTGCATGTATGTATAGCCAAACTATCCAGATAACATGCGACTATCACGTAAAGAGTCATGTGATTGAGCACATTCAAACGTACATAAAATCTAATACAGTCAAAGTACATGTATAGAAAGGTATCTACACACTCACCAAGATAAGTGATCTCATAACCGCACATCTACTGAGCTGCCTTAGGAGATTTCGACTTCTCTCCTGTTATACGTTATAAGCTTGTATGAATATCTTTCCTTAAAATTCCAAATATCAATTGAGCTTTCCATTAATGTTTTATGGACCTTTTAAAGTCTGTAATTTCCCTCAATATGGATTTATATTTGATTTAAGGTCATCCCCCTAAATCCCTTCACTTTTCCATTATTTTTAACACTGACCGGTATGGGACCGGTACACAACCGGTGTACCGCCTGGCATGTCGGCCGGCATGCTAGTCCTTTCTATTCTCGGAAAAAATTGCTGGGCCAAAATACTTAGAAAATTTTATATTATCCGGTATGCAACCGGTATGCCGCCTGGCATACTGACTGGTATACCGACCTTCAACTGGTCGTCGGGCAGACTTCTGTGTTCATTAAAATTTCTTAGTTTGTTTCATCCAAATCAACGATTTTACCCAAAATCCGAGAAATCAACTACCCCTAAGTGTTGGACTCGAGTTAGTACTAAACATACTTTGATTTGGAGGCCAAAAACCAACTAAACAACCTTGATTTCATACTTGATTTCTAGATCTATGAATTTTTAGACCAAAAAATGAACTTGACTTTAATCTCTTAAATCAACTCTTAATCTTGAATGAAATCAGAAATAAATTACGTAGATATATTCTTATCATTGTTGAGAACAACTTTGATGAAGATTCCTACCTTTGATTTCCTCTCCAATTGCTTCAATTTCACCAATCAAGGCACCTTCCTTCTTCTTCCTCTCTAATCTCTCTCTAACCTTGCCTCCAAGCATAATTATACAACCTTAATGGCTTGATAATCATATACTTAAACCCTAATTAGTTTTTGAGTCAAAAGGACACTCTTGTCCTCCTAGTTTAATCCCATTTACCCTTTCATGTCATATTTTAAATATATTGCATAAAGTATTATATAATTATATTTCATATACTCGGTTAAGTCCGCAAGGGTTTTAGAGAAAGAGAGCAAATGGACAGAGTTTTGGCTAGGTGAGAAGGTGTATCTCAAGCATTAAATACTCTCCTCTATTTATAGAGCCATCAGCGAGTGTGCGATACGCGCTTCGGTGCAAGTGAGCTGTCCTTCTGCAACATTGGACAGTGCACTTGTCCCCTCTGTGTGTCCGAGTGGCTGGCCGACCAGTCAGTCCCCGACAATGTCAGGCGGCGGCGCCTGACAACCTTGGGTGGCAGAAAAGCTGACAGAGGTTGTCTGACATGCTACGGGAATCACAGAAAAGCTGATCTCTATGTCAGGCGTGTGTCTGCCATGCGCACAGAATCCGGAATGCTGTCTTCCAAGGGTATCTTCACTGCAGTCGAGGCTTTTGTTCTGTCTGGCTGAAGGAGCACCCTTCGGCATTGATGTACTGTCGGTAGGGAGTTGTCCCTGGGCTGTGAGGCTTCAATGCCGAAGCGAGCCCTAAGGAGCTCCCTCCATCGTCGGCCCTGATCTGTTCGGCCATCCTATCTCTAGCTTATGCTATGGTACTCCCAGAGGAGGTCGTGGCTCCGGTCCCTCTTTCATTCGGCCCCCAACAGTTACCAAAATCCTTTTTCCTTTCCTTTTTTAATATAATAGTCATGTGGCTCATTAGCCTCAAATTGAAATCGCATGTTATAGATAAGTCAAGCCCATGACCTTCACTTCAAGCCCTTCGGCACATATCTTGCTTTTGTTGTGCATGTTTATGTTTTTTCCATTGGATATCCCGACATGGTTTTTATCATGCTGCTCTTCACGGTACCAATATCTTTAAAAAGCGACCCCAGATAGAGAGATGACGTGATATCACCCAGTGGTCATCTAGCAATGATCCCGTCCTTATTACACTCATCATGTCGATTTGAGATTCCGCCCTCAGTGCGATCAACCGTGTCACCATTCATGTCGTTCAATCATGAAATATCTTTCCGGTCTGTTAATCTATGGTAATAAAACGGACGTGCATGCCACTTTGTTTTGAAGAGATAATCATAATATTGTAAAATGCTCAGTAGCATCAACTATACATTTCTCAAACATTACCATGCTTTTACAAACTGTACGAGTAACAAGGGCATGTAGAGATTCACCTGATTTTGATTAACTTTCTTGACTTGGTCTCTTTCCACAAGTTTATCCTTCCATTTATTAAGAGATGCATTACTATTCTGATACTACCGAACAGAGCTGCCGAGCTCTTTTGTCGAAGTCCTTCTGTCCAGAGGACTGTTGGCCGACTGCTACCTATCCGGAGGCCAGATTGGGAAGAGGGCTTATTGCCTTTAATCAGGCCAGAGGGTTCATGTGATGAGTTGTCGAAGCAGGAAAGACTGCTAGGGGATTATTTTAAGGCTTTGCCGACCAGCCGAGCAGAGGGTTGTCGGTCCAATAGTGAGTCGGTACTGAATGGGAATGTTACGTTCTGTGTGGCGTTGGCTGGAACATACCGAGCATAATGGGAGTGCGGGAATCAAGTGTTTTGGACTGTTAATGGGTCGAAATAGGTCGAAATAGGTCGAAATTTGTATTACAAGTGTGTGGGGATAATTTTCAAATCAGTCTGATGCTTAGCCGAGCACAAATTATCGGAGCGTTCGAAGAACGGACTATTGTTTTGCCGAGAAGAAACTATCTGATTGGAGGAGTGTTAAGGGACAACCATTTTGAGTGAACAGAGGTCCGGAATGGCTTTGCCGAGTAGAAGAAAGTTATGCCAAGCTTTTTCGGACACTTCAAGTTATGCCAGACACAAGGGTAACTTGTCGGACATTAATCAAGTCTATTTCAGTGCAGCTAAGTATTGGCCGGATGGAAACAAGTTTGGTCAAACACCAAATGAAACTAATTAAAAAGGAACACTTACAGTCGAGCACAAGTGCTTCGGTCAGGAGAGGTCGGCATTAAGTAAGGGTATTATTCTAATTACTTGATCATCTAGATCAGTCCTTGGCCGAGCTAAGTGAAGCTCTGCCGGACACTAATGATATAATGAAAGGTATGTTGAGCACAAGGAAGTTTGGCAAAGACCTTTGATGGTCCTGTCGAGCTGATTTCTAAATGTTCAGACCATTGAATAGATCTGCAGGACAATAGATGATAGTGCCAGAGGGTAAATAAATAGATTCAGGAGAGTTACCTCTTTGCCGGAAGTGCTGGAGTACTGGTGATCTAGCTGAGATGAGCTTTGGAGAACTGAAAGAAGTGTGTCGAACAAAGACAGACTTGTCTGCTCCGGACAAGGGACTGCTGAGCAATGAGAGGTTTGCCGAAGGATTTGTCGATTTTTCCTATTTTCATCAATTAGACCCCTGTTTTCATTATTCTTATTGTTTTAGATTTCAAATTTCATTTTAAATGCCAAATTAGTCTCCAAATAAATTCTAAAAAAATTCAAAAATTCTAGAAATTATATTTTAAATAAATAAACATATTTGGGGCATTATTTCTTGGGTCAGGGTCTCACAAATTATCTTACTTTCGTAAATTATTTATTTTATTTCTCTAAAAGATTTATTTTATCTCATTTGATCCATTATTTTTGTTAGTTCATCACATGTATGAGCACGGTATTTTTTTTGTGCCTTTAAATATG
>NMUG010002595.1:0-15792 GCA_002855965.1 Monotropa hypopitys
TTGTCTTCATTTCATGTTTATTTCTAGACTCGAATTTTATGTGTGCAATGACACCACATTTCCATTCATTCTCTCAAACACTCTTGTCATTCTCTCAAGATTCTTTTCACCCAAAGTGACCATAACTTACAAGTCAACCCCCAACTACATTGTCCTAACATGTCAGTAGCCAAAGGCATCTTGATGCACAGAAAGTGATCTCATTCTCATTTTCTCACAAGAGAGGAGAAGAAAAAGGTCAATGAATTCAAAGACAGAAACCAGATCATAAGGTTTGCTTAAAACAGATCAACCCTACCAGTCCAAAAAGCTAAAGTTCATTTTCCCCCACATTTCTGTCCAAATTCCCATCAGCCATTGCGAGAAATAGTAAACAAAATCAAGAATTAGGCAGAATTTATGTCTTAAATACTTACCCAAAAACTGAAACTACCTAAAACAAGGATTCTGAAGGTTCGGTCAGTAATAGTTAGCCGAAGGATGGGCAGAAGCAATACGAGGCGGGATAGCAGCACTAGCACCTGTTTGAGAACCACCATATGTTTCTCTCTCCACAATGG
The DNA here is from genome assembly GCA_002855965.1 of Monotropa hypopitys. Classification (NCBI taxonomy): domain Eukaryota; kingdom Viridiplantae; phylum Streptophyta; class Magnoliopsida; order Ericales; family Ericaceae; genus Monotropa; species Monotropa hypopitys. The sequence goes on from NMUG010002595.1 coordinate 561, forward strand.
TATCCGCAAACTGGTAAAGATCCGAGGTTGAGTTCAGATATGGAACACCGACAGCGACAGACGAGGGATTTGGCAATCCTGCAAAGCCTTCCACTGCCGGTGGAGCCACCCTGTACAAGCCAGTGCCCCCAAGTGCCGATGGCTCAACATAGCTATGACTGACTAACCTTTCATTCAAGGATGCTTCGCCACGCCACCCGTAAGGCTGAATGCTGTTACTATTACTGATTTGTCCCATCCTGTCAACCAGAATACCACCATGAACCCTGTCAGCTTCCCTAATTCCAGAAGTGGGTCCCGCTGCAGATGAGTAAGTTGAATAAGGAGTACTGAACTGAGGGACACCACCATCCAACAAGTTCCTTTCATTATAATCGACATGTGGCCTGCTATTGGCAAATCGTGCTCGTTTTACGTCTTTCGCCTTGTAGAACTCTGGTTCTTCTGGTTCTTTCCTCTTTGGTTTAACCTGCTCTTTAATTTTCTTATCCAGCTCGGAAATTCTTGTCTCGAGTTTAGATATCTTGTCGTCGAGCTGAAATCCGGGGAGAACTTTCGACGGATCCTGTTTGTGATCTTTCAAACACTTGCGTACACGTTTCATTTCAGCTAGCTGCCTTTTGTTTGCTTTGTTCTGTGCGACATATTATCAATTGCTGATTCAGAAAAATGCAATTGGAAGGAAATCATAGAAGAGAAATGCAAACTAGAACATACCACAGTTGATAACGACCCCTCTGACGTTCTTTTTGTTACCTTCCAAACTTGTTTAGAATCATAAAAGAAAGATGTCAGAATCTTCCCGGGAAGGAACCTGCCCTCCAACCCAAAAGTGTAAATGATACCAACAGCATCCACCTCCATTTTGTTTTTTAACATCCACTCAATTACATCTGTAAAAAATAAATCATGACAAAAGGCTATAGGCTATAAGCAACCAATCATATCATATGTGTCCACGTAGTCCCCAATCATTGAGTATATGAGCGGAGTAAAGATTAAAGACAAGCGTAACTTTTTACAATATGCACAAAATGACTGCTCTCATAAAACCCCTGAAATAACGTCAAAAACTGAGAAGCTAAAGAAGCATTTTGTTGCAAAATCATGCACCAAAATCAAAGTCAAAAGGCATTAGAGATGTTAGATCTAGAGACTCGATTCACTTTCTGTGTACATTATCATACTTTCTTCATTCAGCATCCATAGTATCAGTATTGATGATACTCAATAAAGCATACCCACTTGCAATTTAGGTGTTATTGTGTCCAAGACATTATACATCTTCACAAGGCTGTGATTGCTATATGACATACATATGTTGTCAGTATCAGATCCATCCATTCTGAAGATACAAAATCCATTTTCTCTATATTTTGATTTGACAACCTAACATTTAAATCCAGCCAAGTAAATTGTTTCAAATCTTCAATCAATGATTTCAAACAGGACCGTTAAGCAAACCAGGAAAGAGACTCATTGGTCTGTGATGTCAAGCAAAATTGAACCGTCACATCATAATTAGTTCATCAAATCCATAAATCAATACTACATACATTAGAGCTGCAAGAAAAATTAGCAAAAACACACACACAAAGGTATGTTTATTTCTAATGCTTTTTATCTCTGAGTAACAAAAAGCATCATAAATACACAAATCAAAGTCATCTATAGTGAGATCCTTCACTATATAGCCTCATAATCTAACAATTACTGTTCCTACTAAGTCTGTTCATGCATAATTTCAGCAATCTGTTGCAGATTAAAAACAACTCTTCAAAACCGCATTATGATAACATATAAGTTCAATGACCTGTTCATAGCAACTTTGAACACTTCCATGAAAATTAAAATAGATATAAATTCCTCCGGTTCCACTCATTGTTCAATTCAAACACCAGAATGAAAACCTTCTTTAAGTGTTCCATTCAAATGATGGAAATACTGTCCCCTCAATTGTAATCCAATCCCATGCCTAATCCGGCCAATCAATCAAACGGACTGTTGGTGAAGAATGGTTATTTCATTTTTCTTCAACTTTCAAGCGACAATGAGGACATCAACTTTAACGTACTAATCTTCTCTCATCACCTAAGTACATTTACTGCTTCAACTGAAGTCTATTCATGCATAATAACAATATCTAAACCTGGGATTACGTAAAACACAATCTTTCAAACCACATAATAATACACGAGTTCAGTAACCTAGATCGTAGATAATCATACCAACATAGAACATCTCCAACCCATCTCCATAACTCCATTTTTGGAGAACCAATGGCCTCCAACCATATTTCATCTGGGGTCTTCCATATGTGGAGTCAATTTTCATTCTCCCCGTTTGGAGACCCTTCCCCTTTTTTCTACTAAAAATCACCATTTTCTCCATTTCAGTCTTTTGAAATCAAATTACTTTTTGTTAGATTTTTTCATATACACGTATAGCTTTAACATTAAAGACCCATACAATGCATGCTTAAACATGATGCAAGTACCTGGAATTCTTGTGAGAAGGACATTTGATCGGCGGAGGGCATCAGAGATCTCTATCGCATTCCCTGCCCAAATCAAATCCCCAATATCTTCGTTCTTAAACATTTTTGGTATCCCAAAACAACCAATCAAAAGCAGCAAACCCCTAGCATCAATCTCGCAAGCCTTAACCAAACCGCCTTCACTGATAAGCCGCTTCCTCCAATCCACGGCTGACGACTCTGCATCTTGTTTAAGCGCAGCATCAATCTCACCACTATCAAATCCCATAAGCAGAAAATACTCCAGAGCCAAAATCGACGCTTGTCTGGATGGAATCATGGGCGAGTCCTTACAGTATGCCTTGATCCCCTGAAGGAAAAACCGTCCAAAACATTCCAACACCATCTTTGCAGGATTCGAAGCCAACTTCAAAGCCGAAGGAACTTCTTCACGGAGTTTGGATAAATTCGAGAGATTCGATATGATGTACTTTCGCAAGCTGCCAAAGCACATGTTTTTGCACAATGACTCAATCTCGGACAGAGACGACTGGGCGCTATTAGTGCCTTTCGTTTGTTCCGGTTTACCTAATTCTTCAACCGTTGGAACAATTTCTTTATCAAGTAATACCTGAAACGGCTGATTGTGGTCGTTATCAGTCATTTGTTTGTCGGATTTACCTGATTCGTTTACAGTTGAAGCAACAACTTCAGTATCGAGGAGTTGGAGTAATCTGGAGTCGATTGAGGTTTTGATGAAATCGAGGTGTTTGTGTAACTCGTCGTAACGGCGGCGGAAGGCGGAGAGGGCGGGTGAGAGATTGCGGAGGTCGGTAACGTAATTGATAAAATGAGGCTGGTTTGGTTGCTGCTGATGTTGTGGTGGCGGCGTTTCACGTGGTGGATTGGTTGTGATTGCGAGCTTTTCATGCTGTTTTTGTTCGACGACGGGATTTGGTTCCGCTGGCCGGGGGAGCGGCGCTGAGGAACCGAGTTCCGCCTTGACGGGTGGAGGAGAAGAGGGTTCCGCCATGTGGAGTTGATTGTGATTCCGAAGTGAAGAAGAAGAAGAGGGGGATTTTAGGAAGATAAAAAACCCTAGCGGAATTGCACAATCGACTAACCGGGAATTTCCCTTGATTTTTATTCTTGGATTAAATACATCTTATCACCTTCAACTACCACGAGTTCTCACTAATCATCTTAAATTATTAAATCTTGCAATTTATCCTCTCACTACCAGAATTTTTGACTTCCTACGCTGTTAAAGAAAACTTAAAAAAAATATTTGCATTTTAATCCATTCAATAATCAAACTTATTATTCAACCAAATTTAACTATAAAATTTTATAATTTACCCTCTTTCTCGATTTCACGCGTCTTCACTTCGGATCTTAATCTTTTGGTTTATAGTTTGGTTCTTATCTTCGGTCGTTCTTATTAAGTCTTTGTTGTTTTTTAATCAAGTTTTCATCACTATAACAAATAAGACTTTTTCCAGCATTTGCAAAAAGTCTTTCCGACATTTTTTTCAGCGTTTTTTTCTAAGTGCCGCAAATTTTGATGTCGTTTATTTTTCTCGGCATTTATCGTTGGAAAAAAATTGGTTTTAACCTAAATTTTTAATGGAATTGATATATATTTATTTTTTAAATATGATATCATTTGAAATTATTATTTGTAGGGATTAATAATTCTATGTGAGGACTTTAATACATAAAAAAGAATCATTAAATATCATTAATTATCAAATAAGAAATTGGCACTCATAATTGGATGTTTTTAATAGTGTATGAGTATTAAAATATACAATCCCACATTGAAAGTTGAGAAATTGGGTATATTTATTAAAGTATGTGACTAAAGTTCACAACAAACCTAAGTGGAAAGTAAGATGAAGTATCTTTTGAATATTTTCTCACACGCACACGCGCATGCACGCCGCCCAACCGGCACGGCTGCCCGTGTCTGGGTCCGTGTCCGGTTCCGGGTTCCAGTTTTTCAAGTCCGTGTCTCGTGGGAATGTGACATGTGCTATGAGCGGGGCCTAATCTTTTTAAGGAAAATCCAATCATGATAATTGGATTGGACTTGACCATATTTTAGATTAGGTTTGGATACAATTGGGCTTATGTGTTGGGCTTGGCATTTGCTTGTGGGCTGGACTAGACCCATAGGCAGGCTTGACTTGGTTATATAGATGTGGGCTTGCGGGCCTACAAGTTAGTCCTTACTCGGCCCAATTCGGAGTCTTTTCACCTCTTATAACTCTACACCTCATGTAGTCATTCTTATTCATAACAGTTGTATTATTTGCAGCATTAGAGACACCAGATCAAAGGTCTCTAACTTTCCCCCAGTGATCATATATTGGCAGTCTGTCCTATCCCAAAAACACGACACAAAAATTCGAGCTTCTCTTCATTACATAGCATCCTGCCATCAGTCTGAGAGTAAGTTCCACACAACTTTTGTTCGTCCAAAGTATGATGTGGTGCTGCCACTTCTATACTGCCTGTATCCTAGGAGACATTAGCATACTTTTTCCCATTGCACCTTCGATAGGGGTGGCTAAAAAGTCTTGATGAAACTGTGTATTCACAGGCCTCCGGTTCTCATTTATTTTTTGTTTTGATTTCATTGTTTCTGGTTTGGGGTTTAACTTTCGACAGATTATTCTTACAAGCTTAAGATTTTTTATTATACAAACAACCTTACATTCTAATCTGTTTGATAGTTCAACCTTTCTATAATTCTAATTTTGGAAAAACTTGTTGTTTGATTGCTGGTTTTCGTTAAAATAGTTTCTGTTTTAGTCAATTAATTTTCCTAAACTTTCTGATTAGTTCTATTTTACATTACTAATAGTTACTGTTCTAGTCAGTTAATTTTTCAAACTTTTCTAATCAATTCTGTTTTACATTGCTATTTTCCTGATTAATTAGTTTGTTTTTTGTTATTTATGACTGTTTCATTTCTGATTATAAATTTGTTCTCATAATATGTTTAAACAGAATATGAATACACAACAAATTGAAGATTTCCTATTTTCTAATGATTAGAACAACGTCCTTAACGCAAATGTTTCACAGCATATCGATGTTGGTTTTGGTGTCGGTAATCATCCTATTGATGGGGCATCAAACAATGTTATTACTGGTTTGAAGGGATCTTCCTACCCTACCGGTGAAAATCCGTTACGAGGACAAAATGTGACTGGGAATCCCTTTGGGAACCCCTTTGCAAATCAGTCAAGAAATCCTTTCAGAAACCCATCAGGGTTAGACATATTGTCTCCTCCACTACTGTGGTTACACCATGAGTGTCGTCGCAGTTTTCTGCACCGTTCCCATCGTTCAATCATGATGCCCGTCCAAGAAAATTTTCAGGAGCAGATTTAATACATGGCAGAACAAAATGTTATTCTATCTAACCACTCTTGGGCTAACACTGTTTCTTACTGAGGATGAACCAGTCGTTGGTCCTGACGATAATGATTTCCACAAGAGGGTTGCATTGGATGCTTGGGAGGCTGTAGATTTTCTGTACCGCAACTATGTGTTGGATGGCCTTCGGGATTCTCTATACCATGTTTACGTGGCTACCAAATCTGCTAAAGCGTTATGGATGTCTCTCGAGAAGAAATATAAGACCAAGGATTCAGGCTCTGAGAAGTTCTTAGCCAGTTGCTTTGTTGATTTCAAGATGATTAATTCACGATCTGTAGTGAGTCAGGCACATGAATTTAAGGTTCTTGTCTGCTAAATATATACAGAAGGTCTGATTATTTTAGAATCTCTACCCTCTTTATGGCTAGAATTCTGTACATATCTTCTTCACAAGAGAAAGGATATGTCCTGTGAAGACTTTATGATAAAGCTTCACATTGAAGAGGACAACAAAAGGCGACTAGGAAGTTGAACGGATCTTTTAAAGCAAATGTGATAGAATATGGATAAAACTCTGGGTCCAACAGAAAACATGATGGGAAGAAGAACAAGGCTGGAAAACAAGACAACAAGGTTGTCAATCAAAAAGAGAAAGAGTCCAAGAATTTTGGTCCTAAACTGATCATTGCAAAGAAGCAGTCATCGCAATTCCAAGGGAATTGCTTTAACTGTAACAAAACTGGTCATCGCTCCATGGATTGCCATCAACCACGGAAGGGCAACAAAAATCACCAACATGCAAACATGATGGACACTCTGTCCAACGACATCTCAGACCTCAACATTGGGTTTATGATTTCTGAGGTTAATCTGGTGGGCTCCAACCCAAGAGAATGATGGTGTGGACACAGGAGCTACCCGTCATGTTTGTTCCGACTTGAGTATGTTTACGACTTTTTCACCGATTACAAATGGTGATAAGTTGTTCACGGAAAACTCTACAACTTCTGAGGTGAAGGGAGTGGGAAAAGTCATTCTCAAGATGACTTCTAGAAGAGATCTGGTTCTAAACATTGTGCTCTTGTACTAGAGGTTCGCAAAAATCTGGTTTATGGGTCCCTTCTTAACAAACATGGCATGTGTGTAGTGTTTGAGGCCGAAAAGGTTGTTATGACCAAGGCAAGAGTGTATGTAAGAAAGGGTTATTTGACTGATGGGCTGTTTAAGCTCAATATTGTAACAGATATTCCTACTATTATGAATGATAATGGAAAGACTCCTTCTGTTTGTATGCTTGAGTCATCTAATTTATGACATGGTACACTAGGACATGTTAACTACAATGTGATTCATAGATTAATAGCCCTAAATCATATACCTAAATTATATATTGATTCAAACCATAAATGTAAAACTTGTGTGGATATAAAAATGACTAGGTCGTCTTTTTCAAAAATTTAAAGAAGCAATGAGCTTTTAGGGCTAATCCACACTAATGTTTGTGACTTGAAATTTGTCCAAGCACGGAGAGGCATTAATTATTTTATTACTTTTGTCGATCATGGTACTAAATACTATTATGTATATTTGCTTAAAAGCAAAGACGAAGCTATCAAGAAATTCATTCTTTAAAAGAATGAGGTTGAAAATCAACTAAGAAAGAAGATTAAGGTGCTTCAAAGTGATCGAGGTGGTGAATATGTTGTACCATTTATTGAATTTTGTACTTAACATAGTATAATTCATCAAACTACTGTACCTTACTCTCCTCAATCTAATGGGGTTGTAGAACATAAGAACCGAACGTTAAAAGAGATGATAAATGTTATGTTGATTAGTTCTTAGGGTTATCACAGAACATGTGGGGGAAAGAAATTCTCTCGGCAAACTATATCTTGAATAAGGTTCTTCGGAAAGATATAGATGAAACCCCTTATAAACTATGGACAATTTGAAAATCTCCGTACAAATACTTACGAATGTAGGGGTGTCTAGTTAAGGTGGTTGTTCCACTGACTAAAATGGTCAAAATAGGACCAAAAATAGTTGATTGCGTTTTTATTGGATATGTACATAACAATAGTGCATACAGATTTCTTGTGTTAAATCTAATGTTTTGAATATTCATTCAAATACTATTATGGAATCAAGGAACGCTCAATTCTTTGAAAACATATTTCCATGTAAGACTACAGTTGAATCTAGCTCAACTAAATGACAATTAGACATTGAAGTAGAAAGTACTTCAAACCAACAAGATGAGGATGACGAACTTAGAATCAGCAAATAGACTAAGATATCTAAGTCTTTTGGTCCTGATTTCATCACGTATTTGATGGAATCTGAGCCACAATCATATAAGGTTGCAATATCCTCACTTGAGAGACCTCTATGGAAAGAGGCTATCAAAACTGAGATTGATTCTATTCTACATAATCACACCTGGGAATTGATGGATCTACCACCAGGGTGCAAGCCTTTGGGATATAAGTAAATTTTCAAAAGGAAAATGAAAGTAGATGGATTAATTGATAAGTACAAAGATAGGCTTGTCATTAAAGGGTATAGACAAAAAGAAGGCCTATACTTCTTTGATACTTATTCTCCCTGTAATGAGAATAACATCTATACGTATGATATTAGCAATTGCAGTACTACACAATTTAAAAGTACATCAAATGAATGTTAAAACGGCTTTCCTTAATGGAGATTTAGATCAAGAAATCTACATGGAGCAACCTGAAGGGTTCAAAGCTCCAGGCCAAGAAAGGAAATTTTGTAAGCTAGTAAAATTATTATATGGCTTAAAGCAAGCACCCAAGCAATGACATGAGAAGTTTGACAATGATATGTTTGGAAATTGTTTCAAAATCAACGAATGTAACAAGTGTGTGTGTGTGTAATGACCGGCCCATCCCTGTACAATTGTCTACTTTAGCCGCCAAGTCCTAGTGGACTTCCCAGGGGGTCACCCATCCTTGGACTAATCTAGGATGAGCACTGTCACGTCCTGGATTTTCAAACCATTTTTTTGAAGTATAAAAGATGACAATAAGGACTAATAGCTTTAAACATCTACCCATTCCAAAGTGCGAAAAATAAAAGAAGGGAAGGAGAAATACCACACACATCATCACACATATGTTTAAGTTTACAGTCCAATCAAAAATAAATATTATAATCCCGAGAACATGAATTTGAAATGAAATAAAACTAGAAGAAACCAAACGACAGTATCCAAGAGAAAGGTACCTAAAGCTCCAAGTTCCAAGTCAGGCAACCGGATCGGTATCAAAAAATAGAGGGTTAGGCAACAGCCTAGAAGAGAAAGTCTATGCACAAATATATCCTAAGTTGGGACAAAAGATGCGAGTGCAAGAATAAAACATGAATGCATGCGATGAGGACCATTTTATAGTTCCAAAATCATTTTCCAAGTTCTTTCCAACTTTCCATTTTTTAAAATCATTGGTTTTCTTTTAAAAGCTCAACTTGATGAAATCAAAGAGAAATATTTCTTTCAAACAACTCATCTCAACCCTAACAAAATTAAGGGAGGCACAATCACATTATTAAGATTTTATTGAGTTTCTACTTGTTCTGTGCTAGTCGCCTGCCAGCTACCAACTATATATTCCTCAAAATCATCCTACCTTAGGAAGGGCTCCAGTGGACCCCCATTGTGCAATATAGTGAGTGTAATCTGCTCAGGGAACAAAATTCCCGTATGATAAATTTATCCAACTCAACTCATCTATTATGTAGATGATCAATTTAAAACATTCATTTTAATTTCTGGGATTAGGACATCCATACCTCATAATCACCCTAAATGACCAAACATGAATTTTCAAAATTGATATATAATTCCTCAAATTAAAATGTTTATGAGGTCATAGAATCATTTTACTATCATTAATTTCAATAATAAATCCTTCATTTTCAACATTTCCTCACGACCCAAAATTGGAATTTTCTACGAATTGGGAGTTTTCAAAAATCATTTGGGGATCTTGAAATTGATGAATAGGAAAGTCAATTAAGACCCTTAGCAACGTAAACCCTCAACAATTTGGGGTTATTTGTCCAAATGCCATGAAATACGAAATTTTCTCATCCTACTTACCAAATGAAGAGAGAAGAGAGCAAACCACCAAGAGATATAGAAGGGATAGACAAACTCTACCTTAAAATGGATTCAAACACAAGACTTACACAACCCTAGGTGAGGGGTTCTTAAGAGTGGCATGAACTAAGCACGTCAATGCGGAGAGGATGACGACCCTTATGCCTTTATACCTTGAGATTTCTTCAAAATCTCAAACAAGCTCTTGGAATCTTAGAGAGAGGGGAGAGGATTTTAGGGTGAGAGAGTGTTGGGAGGTAGAGAGAGTGAAGAAATGAGTTGTGGGCAGATTTTTGAGGGATATGTGCATACAAGGTTGAGTAAAAAGAGTGGGAAATGACACAAATACCCCTACTGAACTTTCCCAAAAACTGCTGTATGCTGACCGATTATCGATAACCTGGGTGTTGGGTTATCGATAACCACTCTCTCGGAGATCTCTAAGGGACAACTGGGTTATCAATAACCAGCACTACTAGGTTATCAATAACCTGAACAAAAGGGTTATCGATAACCAATTCTTCAAGTTTTTCTATGGGATAGCTGGGTTATCGATAACCAGCTCCTCGGGTTTTACTACGGGGAAAGACTGCTACGAGGTAAATCGGGCATAACTTCCTCATCCGAACCCTGATTCGAACGATTCAAGTTACATTGGATTCGTAATTAAATTCTCTACGACAATATAAGATCAACCAAGAATCAATCAAGAGAAGATTTTGAGACTAAAATCAATCAAAATCTATAAGATGGGATTTAAAATTGCCAAATTTGATTCGATAAATTCTCACCTATTACACCTCACACCCCTAAAGAAATTTCGTCCTTGAAATTATCATAAGGTAAAGGAAACAAGAGAGAACAATCAAACATGATTATGACAAGACACACAACAAAAGGAAGGAACACAACTTGAATTGGTACAAAGAAATGCAATCCCCAGTGGAGCCATCCACAATCGAGCAGGAGGTTAGTATTATGGCAACAGCTCCTGTACATGAGGTAGTTCAAGATGTCACTATAGGGGGCAGACCTGCTGAGGCTAAAGAGGCTACAGGTTACTCTTCGGCAATTGTAAAGTCTAGGGGTGCTCCAAATATATCTCAATCTCGGCCGGGTTCTGGGGTTTTGGGAAGTAAGGTCCGTGAGGTGAGTTCGTGTGGCCCCAATCCTGATGGTGGGCATAATCCGGAGATCGCTATGTTTTTAAAAAATGTTTTACAAATTGTTCGAAGCACTGTAGACGCAAGTAAAGCGATGGGGCTCTCCTTTTCGGAGAAAGATGAATTTAGTATAAAAAAAGAGGTTGCTACCAAGCAGTTGGAGATCAAGCTGAGTTTGATTGAGAAGGGCGAGTAATAGTCTGGGCACAACATATTAGAGCTGTGTTGCAGTTACTTTCTGGTAGCTGTCTGAGTAGGTCTAGTTTGATTGGCTGATGTTCGCTTAGTCAGTCAGTCGAAGGTTGTTTGTATGGAATGGCTGTTGCATGTATCCATGTAGTTTCGTGGTTGGTTGTGTGGGTTATGGTCTGGTGTCTTTGGTCCTGTTGGCAGTCTTTCCAGGGATGTGTCGGGAGGGGGAGGTAAGTGGGTGGTTGTTTGGTGTTTGGCAGGTTTGTGAGGCTGTTGTACATCTGCATATTTAATATTTATATATAATTTCAAAAAAATAGAATCAAAACAAGTCTGGGTATTTCACCCTCATTTTGTCTTTTCTTTCCCAAGTGGCCTCCTCAATGCCATGGTTAGACCACAAAACCTTCAATAAGGGTATGGTTTTGCCTCGTAAAACTTTCTCCCTAGAATCAAGAATACGGATGGATCGTTCTTCATACGATACATCGGCCTCCAACTCCACATTGTCCTAGTTGATCACATATGAGGGATCCTATTCGTATTTTTGCAACATTAATACATAGAAAACATCATGGACATTAGAGACGTTGACTGACAATGCCAAACGGTAGGCCACTTCATTGATCTTCTCGATGACATCAAAATGACCAATATAACAGGGATTGAGCTTCCCATTCTTTCCAAAATGAGAAACACCTCTTCTAGGCAACACTTTAAGGATAACATGATGACCGACTTCAAAAGATAGAGGACGACGACGACAATCGGCATAGCTCTTATGCCTACTCTGATCCATAAGCAAACGTTGGCGAATCAACTTGATTTGTTCGGTGGTTTAATGAGTTGCCCCAGGGCCAAAAACAGCAGATTCACTCACATCCAACCAACAAACAGGAGATTTACATGGACGGTCATACAATGCCTCAAAAGATTCCATACCGATGCTCGACTGACAACTATTATTATAGGCAGACTCCACCAAAGGCAGATGATCAGACCAACCACCACCCAAATCAAGAACATAGGAACATAGCATATTCTCCAAGATCTAAATGATACACGCAAATTGGACATCAGTCTGAGTATGAAAAGTGGTACTAAAAACAAGCTTGGTACCTATGGCGGCTTGCAAGCTATGCCAAAATCTAGCAGTGAATCGGGGATCACAATCCGAAATAACAGAACACGGGGCACCATGCAACCGAATAATCTTATGAACATAAAGCTTACTCAAGAAATCCATAGACTGAGTAATACAAATGGGAAAGAAGTGTACAGACTTTGTCAAACAGTCCACCACAACCCAAATAGCATCAAATCCACCCGGTACTTTCGGCGAACTGGTCACAAAATCAGTGGTCACATGCTCCCACTTTCATTCGGGAACAAACAAGAGCTGCAATAAACCAGCAGGCCTCTGATACTCAGTCTTAACTTGCTGACAAGTAAGGCACCTAGATACAAATCCAGCAATATCCCATTTCATCCTCGGCCACCAAAACTGACGATGAAGGTCATGGTACATCTTTGTGCCACCAGGATGAATGACAGACAGAGAATGATGAAACTCGTAAATAATAACCTCATGGCAAGAAGAAAGAACAAACATCCAACCATGAAAGCAAAGACTCAAATCTGCATAGACCATCCATCCAAGACTAGCCTCACTAGCCAAGAACTTAGAACGATAAATAGTGGCCTCTTCATCACTAGCTTGTGCCTTTATGACATTCTGAGATAATGCTGAATGAATGGTCATATGGCATAAGGTAGTTTGAGGACTGACTTCCTCGGAATAAGCAACATAAGGTTGGAGATCACCAACCAACTTCCAATCAAGAATGCCCACTAGACAGATGAGAAGACTTCCTACTCAAAGCATCCGCGACAACGTTGGCCTTACCTGGATGGTACTAGAAGTCATAATCATAATCTTTCAGATGCTCCATCCATCGTCGTTGGCGCAAGTTAAGCTTCTTTTGAGTGAAGAGGTACTTTAGGCTCTTATGATCTGAGAAAATCTCAAACCTTTCACCATACAAATAATGTCTCTAGTTCTTGAGAGCAAAAACGATAGTAGCCAACTCAAGATCATGGGTTAGATAGTTACGCTCGTGGTCCTTCAACTATCTAGATCCATAAGCAACCACTCGGTCCATTTGTATAAGAACACAACTAAGACCGCAGTGCGATGCATCACAATAGACCAAATACCCAACACCTCGCTCAATAACAATAAGAATAGGAGCAAAAGTCAATCTACTCCTTAATTCCTCAAAAGAGACTTTACAATAACCATTCCGTTCAAAATAGACACCCTTTTTTTGTCAACCGAATGAGTGGAGAAGTCAAATGCGAGAAGTCCAAGACAAATCGCCGATAATAACCGGTAAGACCCAAGAAGCTCCGAATTTCAAAGACATTGGTAGGACACGACCAAGATATGAGAGCCTCAATCTTACCAGGATCCACAGATACATCGCCACTAGAAACAACATGGCCAAGGAACTTCACTTTCGAAAACCAAAACTCACACTTGTTGATCTTGGAAAACAACTAATGTTCACGAAGTAACTCTAGAACAACACAGAGATGGATCTGGTGCTCTTCCTTAAAATCAGAATACACAAGCACATCATCAACAAACACCACTACAAAACTGTCCAGATAAGGATGGAAGATACAGTTCATGAGATCCATATAGGTCACAGTAGCATTGTTCATACCAAACAGCATGACAACGAACTCATAGTGACCATACCTCATCCGAAAGGCTATCTTGGCAACATCCTCGACACGGATTAACAATTGATGGTATCCCGATCTTAAGTCAATATTAGAAAAACAGATGGAGTCTCAGAGTTGATTGAACAAGTCATCAATCCTAGGCATGATATACTTGTTCTTCACGGTCACAGGGTTCAACTTTCGATAATCAATACAAAGACGGAGAGAGTCATCTTTCTTCTTGGCAAATAGAGCAGGGGCTCCCCAAGGCGATGAACTAGGGCAGATAAAACCGAAATCTAACAACTCTTGCAATTGAACCTTCAACTTCTTCAACTTAATAAGAGCGAAATGACACGGAGGAATAGAAATAGAATAAGTCCCTAGCACAAGATCGATAGAAAATTGCACGTCCCTCTCGGGAGGCAATCCAGGCAACTGTTCCGGAAAGACATCTGGAAACTCAAAAACCACAGGGGCAACTCCATAGGACGGGAATCCACATCATCCAAATACAAACTGGCCAACAAACACTGAAGAGATCCTTGGTTCTTAGGATCATGACAACGATTCTCTATGGGTTCACTACGATCCCTGTAGAAATAGAAGAAGTCCTCTTCAGGAGAAAGAATCTTGACACACTGACGATGATAATCGATGGTGGCATGATAGGTGGACAACCAATCCATGCCCATAATAAGATTGAACCCAAACATAGTCAAGACTATAAAATTACAAACGAATATCCAATCCTCAATAATGAAGTGGCAACCATGAATAATATGATCTAATAGAACTCTACCACTAACGGGAGTTTCTACCATCATAGGGGGAGTCAAAATATCCAACCTCAAACCCAATATAGATGTAATACCTGTGTTGAAAATTAAGGTTATAAATATTAAATAATTGAGGTTTATGATAATTTGGGTTTAAATTATGTGATTTAGAAATTTATAAAATACTTGGTGAATTTTTATTTGAAGGCTTAAATTTAAGTTTGGGGTCAAAGTGAAAGAATTTAAAGTTTAAGGTTAGTCTTGTGTTTGAGAAATAAAAATTTAGGATTTTTGGTCCTAGATACCGATATCTTGGGTGCCAAGATACCAGTATCTTAGGTAGGATGGGCAACCGGGACCCCAGAAACCGATTGCT
>NMUG010002596.1:0-15791 GCA_002855965.1 Monotropa hypopitys
ATCAATGGGTGACTGGATATACTTGCCACATAATATGTTAATTCCGGTTCTCCACTTTTGCTGCAGATGCAGAGGATCACATCATTTTAGCAGCTCACGCATTGCATGGAAACAAATGGGCATCGATTGCAAAGCTCCTGCCTGGTAGAACAGATAATGCAATTAAGAACCACTGGAATTCTACACTGCGGCGAAAGTGCATGGATCTGAACGTGTTTAAACGATCACCTATCAACACTTTGGAAGAAGGCAGCCTAAATAGGACAAAGGCATCTTCAGAAGAAACCCTATCATGTGGAGATATTAACTCATTCAGGACCCCCGAGCGAGATTATTCGAGCTTGATGGAAAATAGACCCGACCATCATGAAGATATAGCTCAAACAAATGAGGATCATCAATCTGCTGCCGCAAAAGACCCCCAAATTTCTCGTCCAGTGGCACGCATCAGTGCATTTAGTGTTTATAACCTAAGTGGCTCAACAACTGATTTTCCCACAACTGTCCCAATGCAGGGTCCACTGATCCAACCTGTTAAACCAGACTTTGGGATGTGCAAATTTCTTGAAGGTGCCTGTGGTGAGCCCATTGTTCCTTTGCAGTGTGGTTATGGTTGCTGCGAAGATTCTAGTGGGGGACATTCTAGAAGATCTTTGTTGGGCCCCGAATTTGTTGAATATGATGAGCCGCCTCCGTTCTCCAGTCATGAGCTGGCTGCCATTGCCACAGATTTGAATAATATTGCTTGGATCACAAGTGGGATTCAGAGCAACGGGACCCGAGTGATGGAAAAGGGTGATAGGCAGAACATGTCTCAGGGGTTCCCAGCACAAATTGCTACATTTGAACATAATCTGAACAGTGATAATTTGAGCAGGACAACAGGTGTGCCGAAACAGATGCCAATACCGACTTTTGCTTTACCAGCTGAAGTCGAAGGCTAGAGCTGAAATCCATGATTGGGTTTCTTCCATCTTTTTGGGATACAGTAATGAGTTACAGTAGTGGTCTTTTTTACTATGGCATGCAGGTCTTCTAGCTTGCAAAGGGGATTGATTACTCATTAATAGAAAGTATAAATTCTCAGCAAACAATCAACCAGGGATGCAGAAGACATTGTGGCGAACATGCTTCATAAGGTGTATATCGTTTCTATCTTTGATCCTGTGTGCCACTGCCTCAACATTAAAAGGTACGAGTTGGTTCTTTTTGTCCACAGAGTAGGTTGTTTTTGTGCATATTTTGTTTGGAAGGAAGCCATTGCAATGGAGTCGAACCAGCCAGAGGATTCCCCAAGTAAATTGACAGAAAGATCACCAGCTTCATAGCTTTTCTACAATCGTTGCTGTGAAGACAGACTGTCCTCACAGCAACTGTCTTACAGTTTCGTCCAAACTATGTTTTTGGTGCAGACATTATAGATAATTACTGAGTTGATTGCATGATTCACAGGCAAAAACCAAGATTGTGAATAAGATTCTGTCAAAAATTTGGACACTGAGCCTAACCAGATACATTAAGACTAAGATTGCAGGATGATAAAATTGCAAAGAGCTTAGAAAGAAGAAGAAGGCTAGAGTTTATTCTTACGAAAGTTTAGAATGCTTACTAGATTACAAGGTTATCCTATATAGGAAAAAACAAAATAATAAAGGAAATAACAAGTAAGGAAATAAATGCAATAAAAAATAACGAAAAAGGAAACCAAAATTGTTATCCTTAATTGCTAACATCTCTCCTCAGACTCGCGATGTGGCAAAAAGGATCATCGAGAGTGACAACAAAGAAATAGAAATGTTGCACTGTTTGTGACTTTATAAAGAAGTCAACCAACTGAAGAAAAGGTGAGACAAAAGGCAAAGTAATCGTCCCACGATTGAGATGTTGGCGAATAGTATGAATCGATCTCAATATATTTAGTTTGCTCATTATGAACAATCTGAATAACACTTTTATTGTCACAATAGAATTGAGTGGAAGCAGAAAAAGAAACACCAATATCTGCTAACAATCAACATAACCAGACGATCTCATTGATGATAGAGGCCACATCACAGTACTCAGTTTCAGTGGAATATTGAGAGATAATTTGTTGTTTTTTGGTCTTCCAAGAAATAAAAGAATCACTTAAGAAACGTGAAAACCTACAGTAGATTTGTGATCAATTGGGTCACAGTCTAAAGCAGTATCAAAATAGGCACATAACTCCAAAGTAGAGATTGAAGAAAAAGAAGACTTGCACAAATAGTGCCCCGCAACTACCGCGGAATATGAAGAACAATAGACGAATGAATAGTAGCGGGGAAGGTAACGAACTGACTAACAATATGGACCTCATAGGCAATATCGGGGTGAGTGATAGTGATGTAGAGAAGACTCCCAATAATAGTTCGATACAATGTAGCATCGAGAAAATGAGTGGCATCAGTAGAAGCATGGTGAGCATTAAGCTCAAGAGGAGTATCAACCATCAGTGTATCAGAGAGACGAGCGCACTGAAGAATATCTGCAGTGTATTTGGATTGGGACAACAAATAATTCTTGGGAGAAAAAGCAACCTCAATACCCAAGAAATAGCAGAGAGAGTCCAAAATTTTCATATCAAATTGACGAGTTAATTCTTTCTTTAAACCAGCAATCCCATCAACATCATTACCTATAATAATCATATCATCGACATACAAGGGAAGAATAATACGGTTAGCAGGAGTAGACTTAATAAACAAAACTGAATTATGATGACTAGTAGAGAAACCAAAAGAAGTAACCCCCGTTGAGAATTTTTCAAACCAGGCTCGAGGGGTCTGTTTGAGACCATATAATGCATTTTTGAGTTTGTAAACATGGACAAAAGAGCGAGAAACACCAGGAGGCGGAGCTATATACACTTCCTCTTTAAGATCACCATTCAAAAAAGAATTTTTAACATCTACCTGAGAAATATGCCAATTGTGAATAGAATCCATTGCAATGAGAGAACACATAGTTGTCATCTTAGCAACAAGGGCAACAGTCTCCTCATAATCCATGCCATAGTGTTGAGAAAAATCTTTAGCAACCAATCTAGTATTATAGCGCTCAACTGAACCATCAGGCTTGGTTTTAATCTTATAAACCCAACGAGAACCAATAGTACTTTTACCAGGTGGAAGAGACACCAAATCCCAAGTATTAGTGCGATGAAGAGCAGATAGTTCCTCATTCATAGACTATTGCCAAAGAGGATCACGAATTGCCTCTATATAGGACTAAGGCTTACAAAGAGTGTAAATAGAAGACGAGAAGGAAGTAAAGGAACTAGAATAACAAGAATAGTCAAAATCAGGTAAGTGAGTGGGCTTACATGGATGCTTGGTGGGAGGAGGAGCAAAAGGAGGATCCACGAGCATAAGAACTTCTTGGGTGGCATTAGGAGGGGAAGAATCATTTGTAGAAGGAGAAGGCATGAGATCAATTTTTGTTCGAGACCTGCGAGAGAAATGACTAGGAAAAGGCTGCACAAGAGATGGGTTAGGAATATTAGTGGAAGTAATAATATAGTTTGGAATAGAAGTGACATCATCCGAGAAGGGGTCAATATGAATTAGGTCAGAGTGGGTTACGTTATGAGAACTAGAAGGAACAGAAAATGGAATATGTTCAAGAAAGACAATATGGTGAGAGACATATAACTTGTTAGAAACATGATCAAAATAATGATAGCCCTTTTGACCTGTACCATAACCAAGAAACACACAAATAGAAGAACGAGCAGATAACTTATGTCTCTCAACACTTGGATGAAGAACAGAGCAAGTGCTACCCAAACCTCACAAAGAATAATAATAAGTAGCATGATTATATAACCTTTCATAGGGAGAGAGTCATAAAATGAGAGTTGTGGGAATTTTTATTAATCAAACGGACAACAGTGTGAACAACTGCGCCCCAAAACTCAGTAGAAACACCAACACGCAACAAAAGAGAACGAACAGTCTCCATAATGTGCCAATGTTTTCTTTCAGCAACCATGTTCTATGGTAGAGTATCGGTACTAGATGATTGTGCACAATACCATCAAACAGAAGCAATTGTTCAAAAGCATTAGAGGTATGCTTCCCATCTAAATTAGTCCGAAAACACTTAATAACTACAGCGTGTTGAGTGTGGAAAAGAGACCTGAAGGCTATATAAATGTGTAAAAATTCCGAGAGGTGTTTCATGAGATAGACCCAAAAGTATCGAGTGTAAATCATCAATAAAAGAAACATAATATCTCGACCCTCCTTCAATGGCTATAGTAGTAGGACCCCATACATCAGAATGAATCAAATGAAAAGGTGCAATAGAAAAAGAAGCACTTGGAATCAACAACAAGGCTGAAAATTTGGCCAATTTATAACCACTGCAATCAGAAATATCACGTGAGTGTAATATTCCCAAATATCCTTTAGATCCAAAAATATTTAAACGAGGAACTGAAACATGACCAAGTCTAGAATGTCATAAGTAAAAACTAGAAGAAGAATCTAAATGAAAAGAGGATAAATCAGGAGTCGAGGCAAGACTTGAAGCAGTAACTTATTGAACTTTCATCTTATCCAAGTCATGTAATCCCCCCTTCTTATGGTCTGTCCCAGTTAGTTTCTTGGATTGAGGATCCTGCACAAAACAAGAAGTGGGTGAAAATGAACAAAAAAATCCAGAATCACATAATTGACCAATAGAGATAAGATTCATTTTAAGCATTGGAATCAAGTAAACAACAGAGAGAGACAAAGGTGTGCAAACAGAACCAGTAAAAAACAAAGGCATGGGAGATCCATCAGTTGTCATAACCTACACATAAGAAGGAATAGAACAAGTACAACTAAACAATGAAGAATCTAGTGACATATGATGAGAGCGCTAAAATCTAAAATCCACAAAGACGAATTCATATCTGGGGAAGATGAGGAAGGAAAATCTATCGAGGAGAGAGTCAACATGGCATAGGGTTATGGTGGCAACTGGGATTGAGTAGAGAGGAAATTATGGAATTGATTTGCAATAGCAACCATATCAAGATTCAACGGAGATACAACTTCTAGAACAAAGTCTACGATAATAGGTTGCTATGAAGATTTGTAAGTGCATTGTTGGGATTGCCCACCCGAATGCCATTGTTGTTGAGAGGATGCTATGGTTTTATTTAATAACTTGAGACACTTAGACTTCCAATGACTTTTCTTCTTGCAGAAGTTGCATTCATCGTGACCAGAGAAAATAGATTTTGATTGATCGAAGATGACTTATTAGGAACATCGAAAACATTATGATTAGGTGTAGTAAGAATCCCCTTGCCATCCATAGTCTTGAAATGGATTTCTTCAGCCAATAATTCACAAAACACAACATCAATAGGCGGATGAGGATGACGATGCAAAATATTACCATGAAGTCTCGCAAAATTAGACTGAAGAGCCATTAAAAACTGAACAAGATGCTATTCTTCTCGATGGGCAATATAATCTGCATGACTTAGACAGGATGTTGGTTTTATGAGAGCAAGTTGGTCCCAAAGACTAGTAAGAGTTGTGTAAAATTCTTGAACACTTGTATCCTATTGTTGTACTACGCGAATATCAGATTCCAACTGTCATACCCCGTTCTAATAAGGTAACCTTAATGGCCCCACCGACACAATATATCACAATTATAAATATACTATTCCAATAAATCCACATTTGATTCCTTAATTAATCTCATGGATAAATGGAATAACATTCCAACTTAAAAACTTTCAAACTAATAGCTAAACTTCAAAATTTACAACTTCTAGACAAATTATTACAGTACAGAGTTTTTAGAGGAAATTGAATTAAACAACAAATCCTATTAATGTTTACAACAAACTGGAAAATAAAAGTCTAAAAACTCATCTACAGTGTGCCTGCTAGCTATGATACCTTATGCTAGTAGTAGACCATCCATACTATTCTTGAAAATCTGAAATCTGAAATCAAATTCCAGGAGAGTTCAGCAGAAATCATATGAAATAATTAAACATGGATAATACAACAATATCCTACTCAATATCAAATGAAAGCAAAACATCCACATGTATCAATATAAACTAACTTTTATTTAATTAATAATTTATAATTTAGTTTGCATAATATGAAGAAAATTAAGTTGCATTTGATAAGGATGCTTGGAAGGATATTTGGTTAATTGGTGTCGCGGGATTCTAGAGACGGAAAAATGTATAGTGGTTGTTTTGGGCATTTCCTTGAAATATATAAAGTATAAGAAGTGAGATTTTAGTGGAAAACCAATTAATTGGGTCAAAATTACAAAATAAAGCTTAGGTTATCGATAACAAGGATTTTTGGGTTATCGATAACCCGTACCATGAATTGCCCAACACAAAATATCGAGAGTAGGGTTATCAATAACCTGGATGGGTGGGTTATCGATAACCAAGGGAGTTTTGGTTACTGTAGGAAGAATTAGAGAAGTTGGTTATCGATAACGTGAGTGGTGTGTTATCGATAACCAGGGTTTTATCTGGCCTCAGCATAAAAATCTGAAGGTTGGATTATCGATAACCCCCACCTTGGGTTATCGATAACCGTGTGTCGGGATTAAAATCTGGGAAATCGTTTTATTAAGGGTACTTTTGGGATTTTATCTCTAAATCAGTTTATAATAACCCTAATGCGTATTAGGGTTATGTATTAGTGTGTAGCCTCCATCTTTGAGCCTACAAACTAGAGAGAAAAACCTAGAGAGAGATTGGAAGAGATCTAGCCATTTAGTGAAGAAAAAATCAAAGATCTTGGAAGTTTTGAAGGATTTCTCTAGTGCAAGGCATTGATTGTTGGTAAGTAACCTTTATACTTTATTTTCTGAGATTTTATTTACCTTAAATCCATGTTTATATGGAAACCCTTGAGTTTATGGACACGAGTTCATGTGTGAGTGCCTAGAGAAGATAGATTAAGGGGAGGACTTGCATAAATCATTATGTTCCACATGTATTTTCGAGTTGGCATGTAGAAGGGTAGAATTCTTAGATCTACTTTGTATTTGCACTTATATATGCACTCAGTTTTGTATCTTGATTCATGAATCGTACGTTGCCTCCGTTGGATTGTGGTTACATGGCCGGATTTGAGCAATTGTAGAACCGCTGGAAAGTAAAAAGGAATAATTACTCAAATCTAAGTGGCTTCGATGAGTGTAGGAAAAATGTTATTTCATTAGTACGATGCAATTTCTTTTGGTAACTTAGTTGTTATGTTGATGGAAACCAAAAAGGCCATTCGATATGTGTTTTTGAAAAATGGTTTTATTGGTGGTGGACAGTCGGAGAATATCCACAAAAATATATTTTGGGCGGTGGATGGCCGAAGAAACATCCATAACATGATTATGAAAGGGGGGATGCCCCATGGCTCAATAGATGTTTTTGATAATGCACCTAGAGGGGGGTGAATAGGTGTTTCTGCCTTTTTCTGTTCTTTTAAAATATTAATCAATAAAACACAAACTTGTTAAATGAGGTGCAAGTAAATAAGACAGTAAGCAAGTAAAGTAGAGACAAGGGAAGAGAGATTGACATAAAGATTTTTATAGTGGTTCAGCAAATTACATAGTCCACTCTTCGACGTGTTTTTTTGGGAGCATAACGGTATCCACTATATAATCACAATACAGAGATAAACGTGAATCCCTCTTCCTAGCTTCTACCTGAACTAGGGAACACCTCACAATAGGATAAATGCAAATCCTATCTTCCTAACCACCATTGAGTCAGGGAACACTCACCCAGGATTCCCTTGATCCTGACTATGCTAAACGCAAAGCATAGATTTTGCAGGATAAACGCAAATCCTGACTATACCAAATGCAAGGTATAGATTTTGACAAGACACACTGTAAACAACAAATATAAGCCTAGTGCCTATACACTTTACGAACTCTACCTGAGAGCGTAAGCTCTTTCCCACTTAAAGATCGCAAGTGTTTATGTTGTAAACCTTGTTTTGTTGGACTTTGTGATTGGAGGAGCTTTAGAGTTATGTTTTTGTTAGTATGATGATGGCATTCTTATCTGTCTTGGTTGGATTTTCTGTTTATTTCACACCACCGTGTCTGTGAGGCATCTAAATATGTCGTGTGGAATAGGGAGTGACAACATATGGTTTTAAAGTGGAAAGGGTCACATGGAATAAAAATATCAAAGGGATAATAGGTGAGAATTGTCCATCTTGTGAATTCTCCACCGAACTAAATTATAGAAAGAAAAAGGAGAGTATGGGAGAGAGAGATCCTTGAAGACTTAAGTGAAGAACACAATCAAAGCTTTATTATAACTAAGCTTAGTAAGTCTTCTTAGATTTCTAAGCTTTAAGTAGTAATAGAAACCATAGTTTTTGATGTTGAATCATTACGAGTTAATTTTTATAAAAAAATTTGATAAGCTCAAAATTCGTGGATAGTGAGTAAACCATGTTTTTAAGTGGTTTGAGTATTTATTTCGAGTTTGTAAGGTTAAGGTTGTGTTCTACATAGTTTTTTTCTAGGAAAAACTAAGGTTTTGGACAATTTTTATGTTTTTTTCTAAAGGTTTTCTGGGCAGAAAACTCAAGAATAGTTAGAACTGTTTGAACCGGTTGAAGACTGGTATATCGTCCGGTATACCAGATGCCATACCGGTTCAATACTGATTCGTTTAAATTATTTGGGTAGAAAAAGTTTCCCAAGACCAAAACAACCAGCATACCAGGCGGTATACTGGTCCGGCACCGGTCCCCTACCGGTTAAAGGGGAGGAAAATCTAGTTTTAAAAGGGTAATCCTAAGTGTGTTTAAAAGGAATAACGAACATTACAAGATCAAAGGAAAAGGGTTATGGAAATATTAAAATAATCCTTAAGGTTATTACGAGGACTTTAAAGTAAAAAAATAAGCTCCCGTGCCGATGACACTGAATAATCCGAAATACGTGAAAAATGAATGTGCCATCCAAAAATTCATTCAAGGGTTTTTGTCATGAAACATTGTCATGAAATATTTTCAAAAAGGCAGTAAGCTACAAATATATAATAAAACATTGCAAAAAATGAAACATACATCATGGTTGCAAAAACAAAAGTCGCGCGAGAAATGCTTCATAAACTAACAGAGTTACCCTGCCATAACACATGGTCATCACAAAAAATGAAGCGATCATCACAACCTAATTTTTATTCCAATTCATGCGTCCAAAGCCAAAAACTGGTCGATCACAATGACAGACAAAATCCAGTTACGGGCAGAATAGAGTGAGGGACAGAACCCAATCACGTCTCAATCCCTGCCACGCACACACACAAACCGCACACACCAATTGAGTGAGGGACAGAACTCAATAGCTAATCAAAAAGCTGAGTGAGGGGCAAAATAGACAATGCATGAACATGCCATTAAACAAATAAAATTAACATTGAATTTAAATTTATTTATTAAAATTAACATGCAACTATTTAATTATTTTGTAAATAGGCTCAGATTTATATTTTTCTAATAAAAATAAAACACACGCCATGGCTGCAACAGGAGTTAAAAGATAAATATCTAACAAACTCATTAAGTTACCCCGCCATAACACGCGATCATAAAAAAAATTGAAGCGATCATCACAGCCTAATTTTTAATTTAATTGACACGACCAAAACCAAAAACCAATCGATCGCAGTGACAGGAGGAATCCAGTGACAGGCAAAAACCAGTGACGGAAAGAATTCAATGACGGGAAGAATCTAGTGATGGGATGAACCCAAATACGACTCATTTCCAAACACGGCTCAAACCCAGACACGACACAAACCTAAGAACACCTCATCACAACCAACTTATCATTTTTGTGTTGGCTATTAGAATTGAATTGTATGCAAAACCATTGTAGCAATTACAGCTTATACAAATGTCCATGATTTCTAATAACACATGTAAACACATTACACGACCTTGAAATCACAATATACTCCATACAAACTGATACAAATTCCAGTTCGGGTACTACACATACAAATTTATACAAATTTAAAAATGAATCAAATAGATATCAC
Source organism: Monotropa hypopitys (assembly GCA_002855965.1). Taxonomy (NCBI): domain Eukaryota; kingdom Viridiplantae; phylum Streptophyta; class Magnoliopsida; order Ericales; family Ericaceae; genus Monotropa; species Monotropa hypopitys. Next base: position 10,076 of record NMUG010002596.1, read on the forward strand.
AATAGGCGAAAATAAAATCAGAACATAAGACATGCCTCTAAGACAATTGTACATTTTAAGATGGGATTGTTTTTACCTTAGAGACAGAAATGAGGCAAATGCAGAGACAAAATGTACATTTCAAGATGTACTTTCGTGGGAGAGATGGAGTCAGACTGTAACAACCCGCTCCCACCCTGTACAATATTGTCCTCTTTGGCCACCAAGTCCCAATGGACTTCCCAGGGGGTCACTCATCCTTGGACTAATTTAGGCCGAGCACGCTTAACTGGAAAGTTCCAATAGGCTTTGACGCCCGCACGGTTTTAAAAGGGCTTGTGTAAGGTAGGTTCATGATCTATTATTTATAGCACATGCCTTACATTCACTAAGCGATGTGAGACTTGTCCATTAACCCGGATCTCTCCTTCGAGACTCTAATTGACACCTTAGATTGGGGTGTCACAATCTCCCCCACTTAGACCACACGTCCTCGTTTGGGGTCAAGATTCTTCTCTGGTCCACATTTCTGGTTGGTGCATGCTCTGATACCATATGTAATAACCCGCTCCCACCCTGTACAATATTGTCTGCTTTGGCCACCAAGTCCCGGTGAACTTCACAGGGAGTCACCCATCCTTAGACTAATCCAGGATGAGCACGCTTAACTGGGAAGTTTCAATGGACTTTGATGCCCGCACGACTTTAAAATGCCTTGTGCAAGGTAGGTTCATGATCTATTATTTATTGCACACAACTTACATTCACCAAGCGATGTGTGTAACATCCCTTACCAAACTCACCAAATAAACATGCGGAATAAAATTGTTTCTTAATATTTAACCCAAGAGTCATCAATTCTAAAATAAAACATCAACTAGTCACAAGGACAAAATATGAATCTCAATGCCATAACTGTTCTTCTAGCATACTACATTGCACCAAGTTGTTTCAAAAGACAGGTACTAAAAGAAAGAACAAAAGGAAAATAAAAAAAAAGTAACAGGGTTCTTCAACCCAACTTCCAAATGCACCTACTAAGTGCCATTCCATCAAGCTATGCTTCAAGCTAACCATCCAAATCCATGCTTCCAAAAGAAGTCTCCTCACCAAGCTATGTAGTGGACCGCTAACTCCAAAACCTAGTTTCCAAGCATTTAAGAAAAACACAAGGAAACTAGAGTGTGAATAGGGTATTTTGATTTCACAATTGCAAGAGATTTATAAAAACGTACAAGAATTATACTTTTGCAAGAAACAAGGTTCCATCCCCTTAAAACACATACTTCTAACCCCATGCACCCCATGCTTTTACATACGTATATGGCCGCATCCCATGTTTTATTTCAAAACATTTTAACATTTCTCTTTTACAATAAATTGGAACCGCAGCTCCCAAGATCAATGAGACGTCAACCCGCAGTATTGACCTCGACCTATTGATAATATGCCGTTGTACCGCAGTCACAACCTCGACATATACGTACAAGCCGTAAACCCGCAATATTGACCTCGACTTGCCGCATCAAAAAGGGGTGTTTCCCTCTACTGGCCATGAAGGCCTACATTCATCCATTTCCATTATTTGGAACCGCAGCTCCCAAAATCAATGATTTCCATAAAATCATGCATATGACATATATGCAACATGCCATGCGAATTCCCCCAATTTAGTGCAATCACTATTAGAAAGGAAAGTGTGCAATCATCCACAAGTCGGAGTGCTACATCCATACGTTCACATATATGTATTCATGAGTTTCATAGGGTAGTTGTCACGTTCTATACCATTCAATCAACATGCATAAAAGCCTTCCACAATTTAACCAAGAAGAACATGTACTTTGAAATACATGCAAGTACTCTCAAAATACCAAATCGATACACTCACCAGAGCCGTTGATCAAACCTTTATCCTTGCCTGGTTCATACTCTTTCCTTGTCCTTGAGTAAGGCCTCTATGCCTTCCTCAACATCCCTGTCAAAATAATTACAAATTTCAGTCCACATGAATTATAGTTTTGACAATAAAATAATGAAGTATTAAATTGAATCAAATGAATCAATAACCATCTCTAAACAATGATTAGAGTCTTTAATTGGACTCCCCATGCCCTCTCAAAACATTTTAAAACTTTCCTTAAAATTTTTCAGCATTTAACGAACCACGGCCGGTCTCCCCAAAACCACAACCGGTCGAGACCCCTCTGACCTGCCACGACCGGTCGGCCAATTCCCACGACCGGTCTTCGCCTCACAGACAAGCCACGACCGGTCGACAAAATACCGCGACCGGTCGACGTTCTTCAGCAGGCGAATTTTCAGAAAAAGTTTCTCGAACCCTTTCTTCTCAAATCATTCTAACCTTGATCTTTTTGCTCCCAAACTCAAAAACCATTTATACTAAAGTGTTCTAAACATCCTTATTATCAACATACTTCGATTTCATGACCAACAAACCATTACAAAACCTCTAATCGAAGGTTTTCCTCAAGAACACCCCAAAATCCGAAAATTACAAAACCTAGATCTTGGATTCGATTCTATGAATTTGATTACAAGATTAAAGGAGAGTGATGCTTACATGATGCTTGATCCATGTGTAGAATAACTCTCTAGGCAACGAGTCCCTTCTTGATCTTCCTTCATCTTCTCTCTCTAAAGAGCTCTCTCCTTCTTCCTCTCTAGAACAACACATTTGATGTGTTTGATCCAAAACTCTTCCACTTATAATCCCAAATCAGGTTTTAGGGTAAAAGACCCATTTACCCCTCTACTAACTCTCCTATTTACCCTTAATTGCCACCCTCCTTCCTTATTTTTATAAATAAGGCATTATATATATTTACGTATTTATAAAAATACCCTAATACCCTTATACAATTTCCTTCACTCCACTTCGCATTCTAACATTTTTAGAATTATTATTAAAAATAATCTATAATATGGAACGGGTATTACAATGTGGGACTTGTCCATTGATCCGGATCTCTCCTCCAGGACTCTAGTTGACACCTTAGACTGGGTGTCACACACAATTGTAGGGATTTTGGTAAAATAAAGATAGATGAGATAAAACATGGAATGTGATAGTTTATGTCATTTCGCAAGAAGAACTCCATTTCTCTGCCATGTTAGGTTGCCTTTTTATGTCAGTTTGGAACATCTTTCTTGGGGCACGGGTTTATTTATCTCAAACGTAATGCAACTTTCATATATGTGTGTTTTATCAAGATGTAGAGCACGTGTTTGTTTGAATTGAAAGACCATAGAGCTCTGTGTTTGTTTTTTCACGGAGAACACATTTGTTTTCCCAAGCTCTGCATTTCCCGAGCTCTAATTGACAACACTACATAATGCTAGAAAGAGGTTTTGACAAGACCTGACAAAGATGATCAAACAGTGGTCTGTTGGGCAAAATTATAATTTGCCAAAATTATATTCTATAAGCTAATGTTGAAAGTTTAGACTGTTGAATGTACTTACTATTTTATGGGGTCAGCACAATGTAGTGATTCATCTTCATCACCATCAACTTGGTCCTTAAAAATTAAGAAGCAAACAAAAAAACAATCAAACACCGCTTAGCACCGCAAAGGAGATGTGCAACACTTAGATTGGACGCGATGGTGATTTTGCAGAAACCCCATTAAAAGTGTGTGGCAATGGAGGGAAAAAAGAGAAGGAAGAAAACACATTACCTCAACACTGCGATCTTTCTCCCCAACCGGTCGTTCTCCACCATTTATGACAATGGTTTGGTACAAACGTGAAATGGTGTGTGTATTCGAAAGAGGGTTTCGTTAGAATGAGTATCGAGTCGAAAACCTGAAACCCACAAACCCAATTGCTATTTTAATTTTACCCGAGCTTCTGCCAACGACCCCTGCTCAGACAATGCTTTGGAGTCGCTACTTCGTCGGAGGTCACTTCGTCGTAGGTCACCTCGTCGTTTGTAGCGCGAACTATGGAGTCGCCCTCATCGTCCCTGTCTCCATCTTCGTCGCACCCATTGTCCTTGTCCTCGTTTGTAGTGTGCTTCGTCTTTTCGTTGGAGGTCGTTTCGTCACCCTCTCTGTCTTCATGTTGAACTACAGAGAGGGGAAAACGGGAGGGTGAGTTGAGCGTGTAGTGTGTTTCTCGGTGAAAATAGGAGGGCGATGTGCACTAATGGCGATTGTGTAGTGCAGGCAAGGTGATGCGCAAGGGAATGGCGATGCGATTGTGCAATGCAGGTGAGGGTGAGATGGGAGGCAATTTTTTTCTGAGCGAGTGGCGTGCAACGCGAGACGGGGATGGAAGCCCGACGACTGAGAGTTCTCGGTGAGGTGGAACTGGGTATGGGTTCTCGATTGTGGGGGTGGGGTGGTTCTCGATTGAGGGGGATGGAAGCCTGGTGACTGAGGGTTCTCGGCGAGGTGCTGGGCGATGGTGTAAGCGATGGGGGAGGGGTAGTGGTGGGCGAGGAGGGAGGTGCATAAAACTCCAAAACTAAAAGTACCAAGTGTGAAAATCTAAAATGACCCAGAACAAGGTCCCAAAAAATAAGAGAGTAGTCTACTGCAAGAACTAAAAGTCTGAATATAAATAAAAGTCCCACATCCTCTCTCTAATACTAAAAAGAGGTAAAAGTACTATCAACTGATAGATATGACTCTAGTTGAAAGAGAGTCCTGAAAGTCTGGCAATGAACTCCACTAAGCCTACTTACCTGGATAAAATGCCACAACAAAAGAAGAAGACAACAATATCCAGGAGTGTCAGATTTACAGTCAATATAGAAAGTTGATTAGCATGGTACACAAGTAAAACAAAGTAACAAAGGGGTTGTGTCTCTCCCCTAATATAAGTCCTCAACATAAATGTAAATATGCCAATGCATATGAAAGTTATGAAATGCATCGTTTCACAGATATTGGGAAGCTTCCACACACCACCATCACACTAAAGCTAAGGGTGAATCAATCAAACCCACTAGCATAGGGCGAATCAATCAAGCCCCAGTATTCCATCAATAGAAGATACAACATTGAGACAACATTGCTAAGCATCTACTATTTCTCAATACTGCAACTGAAATACAACACATCCCCACGAAATGGCATCTACCGTCTTAGGGTTGCATTACTAAGCATCTACTGCCCCCTAAGACCGTTGCCGGGGATAATCCTCACAAAATAGCATCTACCGTCTCAGGGCTGGATTGCTAAGCATCTACTGCCCCCTAAGACCGTTGTCGAGGATCCACCAACGTCACCATATGGTGATATAGGACTATGCATGGATGTATAACAGCAAATGAATATCACAAATTCATAACTCCATAATGTACCAATCCATACAATGAATCATGCTTGCACATACCAAAAGTAAGAAGGTAGTAACATCATCAACATCGTCAACATATTTGAAACGTATGCGAAGCATGCGAAAATACACCAACTGAAGCAATAACTAACAAGAGTATAGAACATGTTTTCATCCATCACGTGTTCAAATAATTTAGGTTACACAAAAATCCCCAAACCCAACAACAATCAAGATATGTGAACATGTATTGCAACCAAGGGATTCAAACAAGCATTCATGTCACGACCCGTCCTAGATTTCCAATAAAATAATGGAATCCGGCTACGAATCGCGACTTGAACAATTTTTACAAGACAGGAAACTGATTCCTATTTTTCAACACAATAATTTTTTTTCTTTTCTTCTTGATAAAATACACAGTGGAAAA
>NMUG010002597.1:0-15789 GCA_002855965.1 Monotropa hypopitys
GGAATAACCAGAATGTACTTATGAGGGGATTCCGTAGTTTATCCATATTCACGAAATCAATGAACGAGAAGATAGAAAGGGAAGAAAGAAACATCTCAAATATCCAATGTGGCTTATGAATCCAATACTTAATGATAACGGTAGTTAGTAAATTATGTGAGGTAAGCTAGTGTTGGATATTTTAGCTTTGCTTTGGTTTACGATCCTTAGTTGATCCTTGGAGTTGCTTGACCTTAGTGGCAAGGTTGGTTGAGTTGAAATTAGAGGTTGTTTCGGTTAGACTTGGGATGTCGTACCCTTTGTACTCGTTGATGTTGCGGCTTTGGTTAGATACACTTTGTTGGCGGTACGCCTATGTCACTGTTGCCTTAAGCTAGGCTTACAGTACGTGCACTTTGGCTTCTTTACTGTTCTAGTACTTTTACTTGTGGATACGTAGGCACGCACCACATGTGCATGCTTGGTAGTAGTTAGGGCTTTTCTCACTGAGCTGTGGTTTGCTCAGACTCTCTTTCTTTTCCTTTTTCTAGTCTGTGTTGCAGGGCTAGACGGACTTAGAGTTGGAGTCAGTTGCTGGAGTTTCTTGGGCTCGGCTACTTCAGTTTTGGTGACCTCTCTTGTACTTTACTTTTCAGTTACAATACTTTCAGTTGTAGTTCCTTTGATTTGTACTTGTAGTTCTTTGTTCACTGTACAGTTGTAGTAGGACAGTACTTGTCCTTTATTTCCGCTCTTTACTTTGTTGTACTTCTCTTTTGTACTGCTCTGTGATGTAATAAGAAATTCAACTGAATGTATCTGAATGGCAAGTAGTTGTATCCCCTGTTTATTATTAAAACTGTATTTCAAAAAAATAGTTTGAAAATTCAGGGCATGACAATGTCAAAACCACACCTTATCAAAATAAGGATTTTCCAAATGATTTCCAATTCCTTATCTAAATAAGGTCAACCATTTTATAATTAAAGAATTTAGGCTAATGTTCCGCGCTAGTAGCCCGTCAGCTAAACTAATCCTATAATTCCTCGTATTATTCGACTCGACGGGAGGGTCCAGTCAAACTCCTATTGTGCAATGTCGTGAATGCATAACATTCAAGCATCAAAATCCCGGGGATCAAAATACGATAAATCTAGCCAACTCAAGGATCAATATCCACAATAAACCAACTATTTGATTTAATTCCATATTTTTTCAAAATTCTCATATTAAGCCAAACAGACAATTTCCAATATTTTCAAAAGTATCAATATACTAATTTACATTTCAAGAAGCCAATTTGATATTTCCCTTGCCCATTCCCATTTGCCCCAAATTTTACAAGAAATCAATATTAGGGTTTTTTATACAAATTTGGGGCTTTTGATTCAAGCACGAAAATATCAAATTTAAGCTATAGAAAGGCCATAGATAGCACCGATTGAGTCCTAGATCCAATACATACATTTTTAGGAACCCTAGGATGTTCTATACACACATCCATACGATTTTCGTATCTAAAAAGAGAGAAAAGAAAGACAAGAACATATATATATACATGGGGTTAGACCACTCTACCTCTTGAGACAAGATACACAATGCTAGGTGAGAGTTCTTTGAGTAACCCACGAAGTTGTGCCCATCAATGTGTAGAGGGAGGCCAAGAGAACAACCTTTGTGAATGCCGAAGCTTCAAAATGCCTTTGAGTGAGAGAGAAATGGAAGAGAAATGAGAGAGATGGAGGGAGGAGAGGTATTCGGGAGAGAGAAGAGAGAGAGAGAGAGAGAGAGAGATGAAGTGCGATAGCCTTGGGTGTGTTTTGGAATGAAAGTCGCTTTTTAAGACTGATGAGAGCGTCGATCTGCTTAGTCTGCCGACTGCTGGTTACGAACCTGGCCATGAAGACTCGCTCAAGATCCCGGTAGCATGAGATGCTATGTGGAGGGAGCTTGTTGAACTAGAGTGAGCTCAGAGTGTCAAGGCTGGTGGGGAACACCTTGCACATGACCGAGTCGTCGGTAGTATAGAGAGAGATCGTTTGGCGGTAGTGAATGAGATGTGTATAGGCGTCCGTCTTGGGGTCATACCTTGTGAACTTGGGAAGGTTAAAGCCTGCCGGGAGAGTCGCCAGTTCGATCTCCAGAATAAAAGGGGACGAACTAAGTTGCCGGAGTCTGGCATCGACGGACGCCTTCTGTTGTACGGCCCTCTTCTCCGGGCTAGCTGCCATCTGCCTCCGTCGGTTCAGGTGGTCCCTAAGGTCTCCGACTGGAGGAGGGGAGTTATGATCTCTGGGATACTTTCTCTTATGGCCAGAGAAGTCACCTGCTGCGCAATACTGTCCGGAGCGCTGATTGTCCCTTCGCCGGCGGCATCTGTGGCTAGCTTCAGAAGATTCCACGGGCTGCGTATCCGGCGAAGCTAATCCGACAGGGGCCAACTTCCCTTCAAATGTGTGGGGGAGAGTCTCGCGAGACCTCCCAGAGCGAGAACTGGAGACAGCACTGACTGAGGGTTGATATCTGGGGGATCGGACACGACAGCCTCCCGACTGGCGCTTTCAGGTGGGGGATCGGCGGATCGCCTTTCCCTTGTCCGTGCGGCCGTGATCGTTCAGCCTTTCCGATCAGTCCAGATCCCTCCGCCTAATTGTGTGCTCTGAGTCGGCCTGCAGAGTTTCATAGGGAACATGAGGGCACATGAGTGGAGCACTGGCGAGCCTCGCCAGCTGGTCCTTAAGGAAGGCTATCTCCAAATCCTTTTGACGGAGCTGTTCATCAGGCTGCTGAGAGGTGGATCCTAGCAGAGATGGGGGAGGGTCTGCAGCGACAATGGTCGTCGGAGGAAGGGCAGGAGGCAATCGACGATGGTGGTGATCACGGGAATCATCGGCGGACATGGTGGGAGAGGGTAGATTGTCGGTCACCTGAGTCTGGGAACGAAAGATCCCTAGTGGAGTCGCCAATAGTGGTGACTGAAAGTCCGGAGGGTACCTCGGGTCCTTCGGATGCTGGCCGGACGACTGGATGGAATGTTCCGGATGGACGAGCGGTCATCTATAAGAGAAAATGGGATCACCTGCTTGGCTCTTGCAACACAAGGGTTAGTGCCCACCGGTCGGCAGCGACCGAGAGGGGCCTCCGATGGCAAAGTCAGCGACGGTAAGAGAGAGAAAGCTGTAAGCTGAAAGAGCAGTCGGAGAGATACCAGAGTCAGATTTTGTGAACAGTACAATGACGGGGTATTTATAATACACCTTGACTTGGCGCCAAATGAGCAAGTGTGTGATGCGCACGGGTGGAGGCTCGGTGCTGACGGCAGCCCTATTGTGCTGATGGGCCGCTGAACCGACCCGAGCCATGTCAGCAGTTGTACGGACGACCCGAGTGCCACCTGCCGGAGGTCATTGTTCCCTGCTGCTGCCGATGGTGGACCCCTCCGACATAGGACCGTCCGTCGGTGGAAGTTGTTCCTTCTCCCAGTGGGGAGCAGAGACGCTAGGCTTCCTCGACGTCCGGATGGGTATGCCGGAGGTTGAAGGAAACCGCACGGCCGGCTCGGCCTGGCTCCTTCGGGTGTCTGGTGAGACTGCTTAGGTTGATGGAGAACACATGATGAACCGACGGTTCTATCCTCCAACAGCAGTGTATGTACGGAGGTCTGTGAGGTCGGTGGCCCTGGATTGCTCCGTGATGTATGAACTTGATCCGGATAGTTGAATAGATTCGGATGGCGGGGTCCGGCCCAATAAAGATACGGTCCGGCTACTACAGTCTACAACCAATCAAAGTTCTCCATTCGACCAACTGGTTTCGAATATCGGATTTCCACAAATGAACTAGATATGCGGTGAAAACAAGGTTTGAGGAAGATAATCACAACCCATGGGTAGGATTGGGTTTAATCCCCTTGAATCCAACCCAAGAGGTTTATCTACTCATACTAATGTAAGGACAATCAAAAAATCGAAGAACAAAATTGTAGAACACCATTCGAAACAACAAACTCATAAAAATAATCACTGGAATAATTAATCGAACTTACACAAATTGGGGGAATTGATGGAATTGAAACGCAAACGAACAAATTAGAAATTAATCTTCTTCTCCAAAAGTTGTAACATCCATTGACGAAGAAACAAGAATTGAAGAGAAATAGATACAGAGAGAGATACAGCCGCAAACCCAGAAATAAAGAATAAACCCATAAAAACCAAGCAAATCCCTCAAACTCCAACCCACTCCTCCCGTATCTCCTATATATATTCTGTACATATCCTTACCTCGTCAATTTAAATATTCCAAACATATCCGCAATTCCTCCCACCATTTAAAGTTCAAACAATCCCTGATTTCTCGTATCATTTCGATATGCACACATTTTGATATGTGTTCATTCCATGCAGAATCGAAATGTGCTCCTTTTGATCTTGTCCTCTGAGTATTTGATTGACATATATCGAAATGTGACTTTATGTATATCGGTATGTGACTCTTTGATTATTCATGCATATCATTCCAGCAAGCTTGCATTTCGATATGTGATGGGGTGCCTTGACAATCGAAATATGCAATGTTGGAATGCCATTCGAAATGTGACATGAGTATGCAGCCTTTGTTTGAATGCATATCAAAATTTAACTAAGGCACATTTCGGTATGTACATTGACTGTTCGTGACTCTTGTGTATTTGGAATGAGCACATTTTGAAATGTACACTTGGAGACCTTCTTGCCATTCGATATGCCAAGTGCCTTGTTGATTTCCTCCATTCTCTTTTACTAGAAGTTCCGGTCCTTTTACCGTAAATTAGAGTTAAGATCCTCCTTTGATTATTTCTTTAACGGAAATTTGAACTTCAGCAACTCTTTGATTCTTGCTCTTCTCGAATTGTAAGCATGCTTTTCGGGTAAATGATGTTTGGATGGTTGAAGTTCCACACCTGTAACGACTTGAATTTCCATAATCCTTTAAATCCAATTCTTTGGTGTGGAAATATATCTCGGGGAGTTTTGAATTGGTTTTGATCTTTTAGTCTTGGATATCCCTCCTCGACATGTGATTCGGGCGTTGACGATGTGTTTCGGTAAGTACGCAAATCGTTCGTTCGTCGTATTCGTTGGTGACCTCGCGTAAGGTCACGACATGACCTTAGGACGCATATTCGATGGTTAGAACATGTTGGAAATGTCCGGGGTTGCATCGGGAAGGTTCGGAAGTGGTTCAGAGTTGTTTCGGGGCATTTTTAGGTGGCTCGTCCGGACCAAGGGTGGTCCCGTCCGGACGAGGGAGTAGAGAGTTTTGGTTGTGCTTTAGGAGGTCTCGTATGGACCGGGGTGGTGCCTGTTCGGACGGCGAGGTGTTCTCATCCGGACGATGGAGTTCCTGTCCAAACGACACGACCAAATTTTGTGTTTTAAGTTACGGGTCACGCGTTTGTGGCACATTCAAACATTTCCTCTCTCTCTCTATTCCGAAAATGCTCTCCCCTCTCTCTAAAAACCCTAGAAACTCCCCCCTTCTCCCTCAAATCCACTCCAATCCACCAACCTTTTGAAGATTTGGTCTTCACAAACCTTGGAGAGCTTGAGGCAATCTACGCGTGGGCAGTCTCGGATCATGGCAGTGTTAAGGATTTCTCCGGCGACCTCCGAGCTCCGGCGACTTTTCCGGTGGGTAAAATCTCTAACTTCTATTGGGTATGTGTGTGTATGTGTACATAGGTTCAATTTGGTAGCCATACTATGTACATTGTATTTTATGACTTAGGGCTACATTGTGGTGGAATTGAGTGGTGATATTATACCCATTAGGTGTTTGATATAATTCCCAAGGGGCTTATGAGTCGAATTAATGGGGTCCTAGATTTGAAGTGGGATTACTTGAGTTTGTGTGTCACCTTAGAATAGGGTGAGTACCACGTGTTCGATGAAATGCTCGAGCGGGTCTAGAAGTCACTTTATGGTCGTAAGGATACTAGGGAGAATCACGGTAACATTGAATGACTTAGGGATTTCATGACACCCATGTGCTCGATGAAATTCCCAAGAGAAGTCTGGTGTCAACCTTTGAGGAAAATTGATGTTGCGCTGTCATAGGACTTATGCGCGGATAAGATCCCTATAGTTGTCATTGAATTAAATAAAGGGCATACGTGATTGACCTAGGTGCCTTGAGTAAGAACCATAATGTTGGGATGGTTTGAGTCCCTTCCCTTGGCGTCATCATGGTTTTGAGACACTGAGTTCGATGTATAGTGACGTGTTTGATTTTCTCCCTTGGTTTGGTAAGGTTGAGTTATTATTGAAGGAAATTAACTACGTGATCCAACATACCCAATGAATGTCAAATATAGAGAATGTGCCCCACGAGGGCTACTCGCATTCAACCTTGAATCAATCACATATGAACGCTCAATGAATTCATGGAAAGGTGGACTAAATGGAACATGATCTAATCAAAATGGTGACCCATGTATTAAATCAAAAGTAAACCCATTCGCGTGGTTTCGGAGTGGTGTGGTTTTAAAAGGTAAACCCATTCGCGTGGTTTCAGAATGATGTGGTTTTAAAAGTTAAACACATTCGCGTGGTTTCAGAATAGCATAATTGGTAACAATGAAATGGAAACACTTAACAACATGGAATCATACGGAGACAGTAACCCTCCCAGCAATTTGGGAAGCACCAGAATTATTTTGCGGGAATGGACTTATGACGGGATTCCCTAGGTGGTCGCTCCACTCACGACATTGTGCACAATGGGGGTAACTTGGCTCTCCCAACGAGTTGGGGAACGACGGACGGAAAGGGTAGTGTGTCGATAAGCCACTATGACGGACCCAATCAAATATGAAACGATTCGCAAGTATGATAAGGAAAAATGAAAGGACAAATCAAGAATGGACTTATGATGGGATTCTTGGATTGAGTCCTAGTGCAAAGTTATAGAACCATTGACAACATGTAATGAGGATGAAGGGATAAATCAAGAATGGACTTAGGAGGGGATTCTTGGATTTATCCCTATGGTTAAGTGAGTGAATGGAAAGATAGAAAAGAAAGAGACATCAAATATCCTAAGTTCGTATAAATTCATCACTTAACGATAACGATAGTTGGCATGGTTCACAATGTAAATTGGTATTGGATATCTTGACGTGTGTTGATACCCCATTTTGACCCACTGCCCGAAATCAATCATGTCAAAACCAGAATTGATCAAGTCGACCTCAGAACCAGCCAAACCGGACTCAAAACGGATCAAAACGCATTTTCAGAAATGTTCGAACCTTCTCACAAGTAGCACCGGGAATAGGCACAAGTGATTTATCAATGAACGAACGTCGGTAAAATGACGAGGAACATTTACCCGGAGTCAGATTTTCAAGACGATGTGCGGTTCGTGACAAACAGTAAACGAACATCGAAGAAGCCAACACACAGCATGCATTTCAAGCCGGAATCGACCGAGGCTTGCACCAATGACCAAAATTCAGTATCTCAATGGAAATTCGACGGTCAATTCATTACTGAGAAGTCTGCATAATCACCAATGCCATCGGGTGAACATACGGGATTTAGTTGGATCCAAACGTTATTTCGTTCAGAGTGTCATGGAACGACGAGCCGACATCGGAAATCTGCAAACCATTTTTTTAAAGAGTCTCGACGAAAAGACAGAGATTTACTGTGGGTCAGGTTCGACGAATTATCTCACGTCAGTGAAACGAGCGCAAACCGCAAGATTTTGTTTAAATCAAACGGGCCAGGAAACAAGTGGTATTGGAAACGTCATCCGCTTTCAGCAGCAACAATTTTAAAATTCATGATTCAAGCCAATAAAAATTGTGGCAACATCAGTTTTCTCAGCAACGGGGCCCGCGACGCTATAGAGCAGGCAGTTCGGAGAGTTCCGGTGCAGAACAGTGCAATATATGAATTTTTGGAAATAAAAGAAAATGAAAAAGACATATCATCCCTAAATTAGAGAGATGCTGTCCCAGCATCCGAATCAGGCCATGCTAGCCAAGCCAAAAGTGGCTAAACCACCCCAGTTGCTAGCCAAGGGAGCTGTTCAAATGATGACGTCATTGTCGCACCTATAGGTGCGACTTCTCCCTATATAAGGTTGACCTCCCCAGCCATTTAAGAGAGACCCAGAAGTGCCAAACCCCTGTCCCAACATCCTCTCAACATTTTGTTCCGAACAGAATACCCTTTCCATTCCAAAAACCATCCTACCTAGCCTAAATAATTTCCAAACTCTCCAAAAATTATCCTAACTATTTTCATCCTTCCAAAACCTCTCTAAATCAGTCCTTACCTACAAATTCCAGCAACCAAAAATCCAAATCATCAAATCCAAAGTCCAAACATCCAAACAAACCCTTTTCGATAAACCAAAAAACCCTAAAGACTAGCCGAACCGTTGCCGAAATTCCACCAACCATCCATCTCTTACTTAAGTATTGCATTTTTGAATTATTGTACAGAAGTTTACACATCATTTTAGGAAAGTCTCGGTTACCGCTTTGAGATTATAGTCTCGTTATAGTAGGGGCGGCACCCAAATACTATACATTATTATAATCGTACGAATCGAAATCGGCGAACTTATCTTCCACCAATTATAATTCTGTCAAGGTATACGAATACACATTTTTTTTCTTTTAATCGCAGCGATGAAACTTCTTTTTATATTCTGATCTTGGCGAAGAAAATAAATCATCGGTTCTACCGATGATTCAATTTCTACCACCCTTAAAGATTGGTTCTCGGAAATTTATTTCACATCCGCATTATGATTAACCATGAACGAAGTGGTTACTTAATCGAATCTATGGATTTCCAAGAGTCAATAATAACGTTCATATATTAAAGAATCAATCTTCTAAATTTCAAGTGGAAGACACATCAGACCTGAGTTGGTTACATACCGACCGGCTGTACAAGTCACACATTGATGCCTTAAAAGTTGATTCTTCAATATATCAATGTTCATTCTTTTTAATCTTTGAAAGAATTGATTTTCTAAAATTCAAGTGGAGATGCATTAGACCTGAGTTGGTTACATACCGACCGGCTATATAAATCCCACGTTGATGCCTTAAAGATCAATTCTTCATTTTGTCAATAAATTATAAAATCATTCATCTGTTGAAGAATTGGTTATTCAATTTCAAGTGGAGATACATCAGACCTGAGTTGGCTACACGCCGACCGGCTGTACAAATCACACGTTGATACCTTGCAGACCAATCCTTCATCACATTGATATTTACAAACTCATTCAAATGATTATTTAGCTAATGTATAGCTGCGACCGACAAGCCGGCAAATCATTGTTTGAATTTATAAAAATCAATCCATCAAAGCCTGGTCATTCTGGTATATTATTATACATAACATCGTTCTGTTCGGCCATGCCAACACAATGCACATATACATATATATTTATCTATTAAATTATATCTATATATATCTATATACATCCCTCATGTTCATGTTCATATTATCTTCCCCAAGTCTCTCTCTTCTCCCTTTTTAAATCAAAGCAAAAACAAAAACATCAAATCTCTTGATTTAGATCACCGGCAAAATTGAGTAACCTTCGTGATTTGAATCGGGAAATAGTTTATGAGTCGGCCCTGACTGGATCATTTACCATTCCTTTGAGATTTCAAACCAAAAATGAGAAATAACAAAAATAGCAAAATCTCTTGATTTAGATCACCGGCAAAATTGAGTAACCTTCGTGATTTGAATCAGGAAATGGTTTATGAGTCGGCCCTGACCTTATCATTTATCATTCCTTTGAGATTTCAAACCAAAAATGAGAAATAAACAAAAACAATAAAATCTCTTGATTTAGATCACCGGCGAAATTGAGTAACCTTCATGATTTGAATCGGGAAATGGTTTATGAGTCGGCCCCGATCGGATCATTTATCAGTCCTTTGAGATTTCAAACCAAAAATGAGAAATAACAAAAATAGCAAAATCTCTTGATTTAGATCACCGACGAAATTGAGTAATGTAACGACCCAGAAATTTCAAACCATTTTTTAAAGGAAAGACATAGAGCAATATTTAATAAAAAGTCTAACAACTATCACCCACCACAACCAAACAAGAGTACCAATAGTCCACAACACACATACACATGAGTTTAAAGTACAAATCCAACCGGGTGTTAATGTTACAACATTTTCCAAAAGACTAAAAGAAATATGAGAAATGAAATGCTCCAAAGAGTGATCATGCTCCATGCCATCCAATGCTTGAATCCATCAAGCTAATTTGCCGGTCCCTTCCCTATAAAAATAGAGGGTTAGGCGAACGCCTAGTAGGAAAACTTACACAACGATTCATATGATTGCAATGTAAATGAGAAGACCATGTGAGATGCATGAATAAAAGTAGGCTCAATATGAAGTGCGACTACCAAGGGAAGGAGCAATTACCGACAATTTATTTCAAGACATTCCAAGTATATTCAACATATTCCAAGGTGTGATTATCATTGTCCAAGACATATTCCATTACATGATTCCAATCATTCCAACATTGTTCCAATATGAGATTTTCATAGTTCCAAAGTGTGTTTATTTCAAGGATGTCGATCATTCCAATGTTGTTCCAATATCATACGAGTGTACCAAGATCACCCCAAAGGTAACCACAAGAGTCTGAAGGCTAGTTCCGCATCGAGGCTCGTCAACCCCTTATCGTGTAGTTCCTGTTTTCCCCGGCTCACCGGGAAGGTCCAGTCAAACCTCCATTGTGCAATGTCGTGTGCCACTCGACATTAGTGACCCAAGGTAAACAACCCGAATCTATAGCCACTCAAGTGTATCCAAACCTCATCAAGAGTACCAAGGCCAAGTCATAATTATCACGTTCCACATTTAAGTGTAACAAGGCCTATTATCATTTGTGTTCCACTTTCCACAATTAATTGTTTTCAAGGCCTACAATCATTTTCTCATCATTTGCATGTGATGTCATATATCAATTTAGTCGGAGTGACATGAATTTCATGAATTTAGTTTCAAGTGTCATTTTCCCCAATTTTGACAATCTAGGGTTTTCAATAGAATTTGGGGCTTTCAATACCAAGTGACACATTCATGCAATTAGACCCGTAGGAGTTCCAATTTTGCAATAATTACTACTCCTACCGAGGAAAATCAACAATCCGATATCAAACGTAAACCTAGACAAACATAGCACATGTTTTTCTCAAATTGATTTTGGAAAAACTACAAGGCAACACATATGAGTAGAGGAGTATAAGAATCCCTACCTTGAAAGGACTTTACTTACAACCTTGGCGGAGATTCAACACACCCACGTGCAAAGAGACCACCAATGCGAAGCTTGAAGGATGCTCTACAACGTTACTACTTCGCAAATTCTCCAAAACCCTTCTTTTGATTTCCAAAAACAAGAGAGAAGGGAGAGCTTGAGAGAGGAGGAGCTCTAGGGAGGTAGAGAGAGAAGTAAACTGATGGGAATGCCCCAAAAATCGTGCCCTAGTTGCTTATATATGTCCCCAACTCCAAATTACAAAACTGCCCTTAATGAGTTGTCCAGACAAGGGCTGCACCGGTGCACCAAAAGTCTGCATCGGTGCAGACCCTAAAAATTTTGCGAAATAAACTCCCTGCACCGGTGCACCTGGGACCTGCATCGGTGCATCGGGTTGAAAATTTGATCCGAGAGAGTTTGCAACGGTGGTGCACCGATGCACCCTAGCTTGCACCGATGCAGCTCTGGGCTGCACCGATGCAGCTCTGGGCTGCACCGATGCACCTGTAGCTTGAATGCCACAGAGCATTGTAGCATTGGTCTTGCACCGATGCAAGACCAAATTTGACCCTGCACCGATGCAACATAGAGCTGCACCGATGCTCTATTAGACGGCCTAGCCACAATTTTTTTCTTAGACCCTTATTTTCACTGCCTATTAGATTAAACGGCCTAGCCACCCAAGTAAAGTTATCACAAAGTTGATCTTTACTTCCTGTTGCAAGGAGTGGAGGGCATAAAAGTCAGGTTTATAAGGTAATGATCAACTTATAATGGTCACACCATGATGTTTCACCAACTGTCTCATGCTAAGTAAGTGATTGAGTTTTCATCTCTTAATGGTAAAGCTTTATAATGCTACCTGGGAAAGAAAACACCTGCTGAAATCGTGAAGATAGGATAATGGTTTTTAAGAGTAACCTCTCATGGACGAATCGAACGTAGAGTTATGTATTGCTTAGCAACAGTCTCTACCTTCATTTTTATAGAAAATTTAACGAATCCCAGCAATAGTGTTAAAATCCTCATACTTGGTCGAGGTATAGGGTGGTTGACTTTCCACCCGCACAAAAATAAATAATAAATTGCGAATCGTTTTCTTTATGAATCAAATGACAAAAAGTTCTAAAGAATCTTGTTTGAACAAATACACATGAGTTAGGTTGTTTCAAAATATGTCTTAGCAATTGAGTTTCTATACGCTAACTTTCGTCGAACATTCTTGTGGCATCCATGACTCAGAAAAAAAAACTCACATACACATTTTAGCTATGCTTACATGATTTTGACTAAAATATGACCATGATTCGAAAATCTCGAAAAATAAGTGGAGACATCCAACCTCGGTGAGTCGAACCAATTCTTCCTTTGTAGAAAGTTAATCCACAATTCACCCAAAATCAGAATGATTTGTCATCCACAAAAAAAAAATCTGAGCGTGTTTTGAGCTTGTGATCCTTTGAAGAGAGTTATGCTACAATTACGTACTTCTATGAGCAATCATAAAATCCCCAATTTTTTCCGAAATGAATCGAACATCATTCATGTCTCATGAACAAAATCTTGAAAATCTTAAATGCAAACATGCCATAATAAGGAAAGGATCTTAGGCCGTCTTTGATATTTTGAGCCTGATCGTTTCAGTCTATTACAAAATCCTAGTTTGTCACTTTGAACCTTTAACCTTTTGTTTGACTAAGCCATAGGACTCGAGGACGAGCAAAGGGTTGATAAGCACACAATTCAGAAGAATATTGGATAGTGCAGAATGAGTAAAGGCTCGCCATAATTACTTTTGCCTTTTAGACAAGAAAAGAATGGCAACCATCTATCACTCCGAAAGCTTCAAGAACAACGTGCGTCCAAATGTTTTCAATAAGGGAATTCATTCCAAAAGCGAACCCTATTCAAGATGCGAAAAAGAAAAAAACTAGTATGGTTTCTCCCTGAAATAGACAGAGAGAAATTCAAGCGCTACTACGTATGATGTATAGCATACTCCAAAAAAACGAAGCGATTGCGATTTCATTTTAATAAAGACATTTTCTTGTTGCCATTATTCTAAACAAATTGAGCAAAGGTGTATTTTTTCTCCATTCTATTGTATTCTTTTCATTAGTCAAGGGCGGCGAAAATAAAGTCAAATCTTCACTAAAAATAAATATATCAAAATGGTCGTCTCTCCCCCGCACACAAAAGTAAAAGGGAGATTCCAAATTTCTCCTCGAAATTCTCTCTTCTCAAAAGAGCATTTTTCTCCTTATTCTATTGTAGTCCTTTCTTTAGTCAAAGGCGATGAAAACAAAGTCAAATTTTCACAAAAAAATACACATGTCAAAATGGTCGTCTCTCCCCTGCACACAAAAGCAAAAGGGAGATTCTAAATTTCTCCTCGAAATTCTCTCTTCTCAAAAGAGCATTTTTCTCCTTATTCTATTGTAGTCCTTTCTTTAGTCAAAGGCGACGAAAACAAAGTCAAATTTTCACAAAAAATACATATGTCAAAATGGTCGTCTCTCCCCTGCACACAAAAGCAAAAGGGAGATTCTAAATTTCTCCTCGAAATTCTCTCTTCTCAAAAGAGCATTTTTTCTTCTTATTCTATTGTAGTCCTTTCTTTAGTCAAAGGCGGCGAAAACAAATTCAAATCTTCACAAAAAATATATATATATATATATCAAAATGCTCGTCTCTCCCCTCCACACAAAGGCAAAAGGGGGATTCCAAAATTTATCTCCTTGAAATCCTCTCTTCTCAAAAGAGCATTTTTCTCCTTATTCTATTGTAGTCCTTTCTTTAGTCAAGGGCGGCGAAATCAAAAAGATCAAATCATCACAAAAAATACATATGATGGTCAAAACGGACGTCTCCTCCTGCACGTAAAAGAAAAAAGAGATTCTGAATCTCGTCTCCTCAAAATTCTCTCTTCTCAAAAGCACTATATATGCTCACATTTGTATGGAATAAGACAGAAGAATTTGTTCTTTTTAAAACTTGAAAATGCAATCTCTTCAAAAAAAATCCGGTATAGTCAAAATCCGAAAGGGAGCTATAGCAAAAATGGAAAATCCAGCATAGTCAAAACTCGAGAGGGGACTGTGAAAAAAATGGAACAAAAAAATCTGGCATAGTCAAAACCTAAAAGAGGGTTGCGACCGAAAATGAAAATCATGTACGGTCAAAGCTCGAAGGGGGCTACGTCAAAATGCAAGAATCAAATCTGAAAAAGGAAAAGATCAAGAATATCTATGGGAGAAAACCAACAAGTTGCAAGAATGGCCTTGAATCTATCAACTCCATGCTCAAAAAAGAAGAAAGAGGCAATGTCATCAAAGAAACAATACCGCGTGCAAATTAAGGCTACTGGATGCTCGTCCTTAGAAAACCTAGCTGTACATATTATCCCTTATCCGACATTACAACCAAAAACAAAGTCCTAATTGATCCTCAAAGTGGCATGGCTTGTTGAAAGAACTTTCAAGATGAAATTCTCACTCTAATAGAGTTATCGCGATTTTCGTTTTCAAACAATCTCAAGAGAATGTTCATTCAAAGGAAGACAAAAACCCATCAGTGATCAAATCTTTCATAGAACATGTGAACAATTCAAAACTCGAGTTCAAAAAAATCCACCAAGTACATATTAAGAGTATCTTACATCCGTCTCCTTCCACAAATCCCAAATTCAAGTCACACTAAATTCTTGGTCGAAACATACATTTGACGGAAATTCGAGTTTAAGCCTTCTCTGAAATCAAGATCATGTAAGTAAAGCCTCATACATTCAAAACACTCTGAGTTGAAGGATGCCATAGGAAATATTTCAATTAACAGGTAGTATTTAGAACTTCTAATGTTTTTCATATCTTGATAAATAAACCTCTTGTGTGTAAATGTTCAAACAAATGAAAAGGAATAAATTATCTCGAGATTCGAATAAACAAACTGGGGCAGTGCCCCGCATTTTTTTATGCAATACCCACATTTTGTATTCAAACTGGGACAGTGCCCTACATTTTTTATAAATCGGGGCAAAACCCATATTTTCACTCAAACTGGGACAATACCCCACATTATACATTCAAACAGGGGCAATACCCCGCCTTTTATATTCAAACTGAGGCATTCCCTGTATTTTTCATAAGTTGGGGTATTCCCCGCATTTTACATTCAAACAGGGGCAATACCCCACCTTTTATATTCAAACTGGGGCATTCCCTGTATTTTCAATAAGTTGGAGCATTCCCCGCATTTTACATTTAAATAAGGGCAATATCCCGCCTTTTATATTCAAACTGGGGCATTCCCTGTATTTTTCATAAGCTGGGGCATTTCCCGCATCTTGCATTCAATCCAGGGCAACCCCCAAAGGGTTACTCTGATCTTCACGATTCTAGTCCCGAAAGGGCTACTTTGATTTTCAAAATTTTTAGACCCTAAAATAGCCTCTCTGTGATTTCAAATTCAATTTCAAAATTCTATGACACATGCGATGGTC